>JAZDUH010000443.1:2012500-2297500 GCA_036419115.1 Scarus forsteni | reverse complement strand
GAGATGTAGCATCTCAAGAGGCTAACCTCTAATAAATCAGACGACAGTGAAGAGCTTTATGCTCTATTGTAAAGTGTCTTGAGATAACACTTGTTATGAATTGGCGCTATACAAATAAAGATTGATTGATTGATCTAGCGGACCTGCCATTAAAATCAATTTAACTGGTCTAAAGAATAATGTCTGATAAGGGCATAATCCCCGGAGAGCCACAGGCTCCCGTGAGAATAGCGATGTCACACGCTCATAAAACGTGTTGTAGACTGAGAAAATAAACAAACAACACCATGTTTCGCTTCTCTAAGGTCCCTTTGCTGGTCCCAACCACACAGCTTCGAGAATTATTCAACTTCTATCCATATATCCGTGTAGAAAAGATGTATGGTGTCATGTATACAAAGTTATATATTTCTGTACCTCTATGATTCACTTTTCTTCATCTATGGTGTCGTGTTGCCTCTGGGACCCTCTGACCGACTGCTGACCTGATGCTCGTGCCTCCGGTTTTGACGTAATGACAAACAGTCGAGGAAAATTACATGCTAGAGTCCGTGCATTGTGTTTTATTTTAAAATTTCTGGTTACTCCACACGGTGACTTCCTGTCTGGTGCTTTCTGAACGACAGTGAATTTACGAGGTTTGGAAGCGGCTGCGCAGAAACTAGACCTGAAGCGTTTCACTCGCGCCTCGGCGTGCGCCAGTGTTTCGCTTCTGCCTCAGCGCGCGCCAGCTTTTCACTCGCGCCTCGGCGTGCGCCGGCACTTCAGCAACACGGCGCTGACGCGCCACAGCGCGTGCAGTGGAATTTGCCCGATAGACTACAATGGGAGTGAAGTGCTCCGCAGTACGTTTCAAGGACACCGCTCTGCGCTTTCGCGTCCAGTGGAATTTGGGGGCTACACTATTTAAATTAACACAAATATTGCTGTATTTTCATTCAAGAAATCATTAATGTCACTGTTCAATTTACAGCATTATTACTGTATTACAAAAACCTGCATCGTTTTTACAGTAATTTACTGGCAACAAGATGCCAGTAAATTACTGTAAAAATCTGTACAGTAACTTTACTCTATTTGAATCAACATGAATACTATTGTAATTTATATAAACACGTGTAGTCCTGTATTTTTATTCAAGAAATCATTACTGTCTTTGAATTTACAGCATTATTACTGTTTTACCAAAACCTGCATCCTTACTGTTTCATCATTTGCAGTATCGTTATTCTATGACATTTTGATGCATTTTGAATTACAGTGAAATATTGTGTTTTAATTTTAAAAAATATGGATATACAATAGTAAATATCTGTAGGTTTTATGGTAAATGCTGTAAATTTTACAAAAGTCATAATGTTTTTTTCCACAATATTTTGCCATTTACAGTAATTTACTACATATCTCTTTATAGTAGGTAACCGTAGATAATTCAGTAAAATACTGTTAAGTTTACGAAAATCAGTTACAATGTACATCAGGATTTTTTTAAGATGGACAACTAAAAATTAATCAAGTTGAATTTGAAGAGATAGCAAACAGTCATGCACTTGAATATAAATCAAACAGAAAGCTGGGAGTTGCTCTTGCTGGATTTTCAGCATCAGGAGGTACAAAGTGACGACTGATGTGTTTTTTTTGTTGTTGCTGTTGTGTGATTGCAAAACATTATGTTACTGGAGTTCAAATGTCCTTGACGTCTCATGTCCAAAATCAGATCAGTTTGCCCAAAGTTTGAATTTGAGGCAGTCTGACTCACAGTCTGCTGATATTTGTGTGAATGTTTTTTGTTTATCAGAGAAATCCCCTTCTTTACGTCTCACTGACAGATTTCTCAACACTCCCTCCAGATTACTCAAAATCCTTCCAATCAGATCCAGTTAGTGTTGACTGGAAACAAAACTCCTCTGTGCTTCTGTATTTATGATGATGCACCAACATGTTGCATCACGCAAAGACTTCATTCCATCAGCTCTACAACTAATTTAATGTAAAACTAGAAAGCACTCAGAGAGCACAAACCTACTATGAGCTCCAGGTGAACGAGTGGAATATTCTGAGTGTGCGGTTAGGGGTTTGACTAAAACACTCAAACTGATTCTTAATGTTTCAAAACTGTCGTCTCCTTCGTTGTTTCCCCCGATGCCTCATAATTCTGTCAGGATCTCGTCTGTCGCTGCCTCCTGCAGAGAGAGGCATGTGCGAGTGCGAGTCTGGGCATTTTCTAAAACGATAGCAGCCTGGGTTTAAAGGGCACGGCTCTTAAATTTCACAAGCTGCTAAATTTAACGTTCAGCCTCACATTAAGCTGAGAGGGGTTTGTGATGTGAGCTGTGCTGTCCTAGCTTCACTTTATACTCTGGAGCTGTGAAATATCTCACATTTACAGCAACGCTCATTCACACAGAAACAAACGACACCCGCAAGAACACAAATGAGAGAGCTAACGATTAACAGGGGTAATAAATACACAAAAAACAATAGTGAACAGACATGAATGTAGTCCTATAAAATTAAATTGAATTTTATTTTATTTCGAACAAGTACACTGTAAAAAAGGATGTTAGGATGGCAAAAAGATGCCAGCAAGTTATTGTAAAATTTATTTAAAGTAGCGTAACTTTTTTAATTTATAGCATTAGTCTGTATCTTCTGTAATAGTTTTACTGCTCTATTTTCTTATTCAAGGTATCATGACTGTCTTTAATGTACAGCATAATTACTGCATTATCAAAAGCAGCATTCTTACTGGGGTTGCTTTTTTATTTATAGTATTATAATCATATTTTTATTATACCACTTTTTAAAGAGACTGTGAGGAGTTTCTAAGTGATTACAAAAAAGTCTCACTTTTAGATATATGCCTGATCGAAATACACGCTTCATGATGAGTTTTATAGCATCTAAATAGATTATCTATAAATGCTATTCCTTAGCCTTCCGGTCGGATCGGACAGGGCTGGACTGGCCTGGATACTCAGCTTCGGGAACAAGACAACTAAAACAAGAGCAAATTTATATTATTTTATTATTTATATTACACGTCTTAGAGCATCGGGCTGTAAGTAGCGATATACAGCTGGCTACAACTACGATAATAAGTTTCCAAAAATTGTTTGTTGTCACACATCAAAAACTACCGCTACGTAACTAGAAAGAGATACATTACCTCGTCGCTTTGCATTCTGTAAGTTGCTGAAAAAAGAAGTTGTAAAGCAATGCAGAGTTCTGAGGAAGGTCCGAGCTGCATTTATCACAACAAACACACGCTTTGGCTTCAGTCACGTCTTTTGGTGCGTTCCAGTTGTAGTCAGAAGTAGGAATTACCGGGTTCCGAGTAGGAAACTGCAACTGGAACGTTCTCCGCAGTCAGAATTTCCTACTGGGAACTCAGTGAAACCTCGCCACCCCCGAGTTGACAACCGAAGATGGATGCCCCCAGTGTGAACAGTTATTTAGCTCCTGTAATAATCAATTTATTTGCACTTCTGACTGGGGTGTGTTGCTCTAGATCAGCTGTTTACATAGTATTGTTAGACTTATATTTACAAAAATGCTGCCTTAGTGATAATCACATTCTTCATGTGATATTTGTATACTCTACAATATTTTACTGTAATATCTACAGCTTCCAACTGTAGATATTACAGTAAATAAAAAATATGTATTTACTTTTTTTATTTACAAAATTATATCTTTCTAATTAATGGTCCATAAACTGGTAAAGATATATTTATACGCATTAAAATATGGCAAGTCTGCTGTAATTTAAAATGCATTAAAAAGTTGTAGAATAATGATACAGTAGATGGAAGAAGAGTGAGGATGCTGTTTTTTAAAATATGATTATAATGCTTGTAAACTGAAAGACTATAATGATACCTTGAATAAAAATAGGAGTTAAACAATTATAGAAAATACAATAATATTCCTGTTAATTCAAATAGAGTAATGCTACTGCAAAGATATTTACAGTAATTTACAGGCATCTTGTTGCCAGTTAATTACTGTAAAATTTACAACAACCTTTTTACAGTGACCACAACAAATAAATGTAATATATAATTAATATACATATGTATATACACAAATACATCCACACATAACCATATATATACACATGCACATATAAATCTAACATTTAAGTATAAATATAGACATTATATACATTAAAAACAAGTGACAGACAAAAAATACACAAACAAATGACAATTGACACAAAAAACGGAATAATAAATACAGAGCTGTTATTATGAGAATACAAACAATCATGTCGAGAAAATGTAATGATATATAAAACTTTGTTCTGTTTGTGTAGTAATTTCAGATTCATTATTTTTTAACCCTCTTGTTCTGATTAAATGTAAAATAATTTATGTGACGTATAGAGGGATATGAGGGCGTCTTTGGCTGCAGCTGATTGGTTTAAAGTTTGTGCTTTATTATGAAGATCGATGACAAGTATCTTCAAAAACGGGGCAGATCTGGTATGATTATTTTTTTCTGCTCCTTTTAAATGCTTTTTGCACTGAGATGCTTTCTTTTAGCGATGGATAAAACTCACAAATATTTGTAATAAGGCAATAAATGCTAACAGGAGAGCATGAGGCATTAAATAATACAATAAAATAAGATTAAAATACTGATAAAAATAAAGATCAAGCTATATTTAACCCTTTTCTGTTGAAGTTTTGGGGTAAAGAGTAAAAAATATATATATAATATATATATATATATACACACACACACACACACACACACACATATATATATATATATATATATATATATATATATATACACACACACATATATATATACATATATACATATATATATACATATATATATACATACATACATACATACATACATACATACATACATATACATATATATATATATATATATATATATATATATATATATATATATATATATATATATATACATACATACATATACTGTATATATACATATATATATGTATTAGTTTTTTTTATGTATTTTTTGGGGGCATTTTGTGCCTTTATTGATATGAGAGAGACAGTGGATAGGTTTGTGAAAGGGGGTGAGAGAGTAGGCGATTTGAACCTGGACCGGCAGAAATATGTACATGGGACGTGCCTGGTTGCTAACCACTCCACCAAACCAGCACCAGAGTACAAATAATTCTGATCAGATCATTTATCCTTGATAAACTATAAACACATTATTAACATGTTTATGATACATTTTAATGCACTTATTTTACTTTTTAATTATTGTTTTAATCACTCTTATGATCTTATAAAACTTTTAGAAGCTTTATAATCATTGTTATTAACACAAGTGAACTCATGTTTAAAGTCCATGACTGCTTTGATTAATCTTACACTGTAAAAGTGTTGTTGTAAATTTTACAGTAATTTACTGGCAACAATATCCCAGAAGATTACTGTAAATATCTTTACAGTAGTATTACTCTATTCAAATTACCAGGAGTATTATTGTAGTTTCTGTAAATGTTTTTGTCCCACATTTTTCATTCAAGGAGTCATTACTTTCACTGTTCAGTTTACAGCATTATTTCTGTATTATCAAAACCTGCATCTTTACTGTTCTTCCAATGACACCATCAATATTCTACGACTTTTTAAGGCATTTTAAATAACTGTGAACTTGCTGTATTTTAGTCATATAACAATGTCTTTAACTGTTTTACTGTCTGTTTGTTTGTTGTAAAACAAACAAACAAAATATCATACATCATTTTCATGTAATAAAATTATGAATAATTTAATAATAAACATGTAATAATAATTTAAAAATAATTTATGGTAAATGCTGTAAATTTTACAAAAATCAGAATGTTTATCCACAATATTTGGCAATTTAGTTAAAGGTATTGCAATATAAATTAAAATACAGGAAGTTCACCATAATTTAAAATACATTTAAAAAGTTGTAGACTACAATATAATTAAAATAATAATAATGTAAATGAAAAAGAAAAACAGTTAGGATGCTGCTTTTGTTAATTTAGTAATTATTCTGTACTGAAAGACAGTAATGATAACTTGAATAAAAAATACAGCTGTAAAACTATTATAGAAACTACAGACGAAGGCTATGTTGGGCCTGATTTTTGTTTTCCCACAGCTCGTGTTAAACTGTTGTCCAGCCCTGTGATGGTCTCTCTCGTTCTCTCACAGCCTTAATGAGAGGGGAGGAGAGACAACTGTGTGACCTTTGACCTCCTCAGCAGGACACAGACTGAAACTTTATTACACCAACACATTACGTCACTGCGTCTGTCCTTCACTCTGCGTATAAACACATCTGACTTTAAATCATCTTATACACTGTAAAAGTGTTGTTGTATACTTTACAGTAATTTACTGGCAACAAGATGCCAGTAGATTACCGTAAATGTCTTTGCAGTAGCATTACTCTATTTAAATTTACAGGAATATAACTGTAATTTCTATGATTGTTTACTTCTGTATTTTTATTCAAGGAATCATTACTGTCTTTCAATTTACAGCATTATTACTGTTTTGCCAAAATCTGCATCCGTACTGTTTTTCCATTTACAGTGTTCTTACCTGCTATTGGTCAGTTTTCGTGGGAAAAGTGGATTTTTCTTCTGATAGAATACCATTTTCAGTATTTACTGTAAGTACATTTTAGAGTAAATAACTGTAGACTTTATGGTGAATGCTGTAACTTTTACAAAAACTGTGTATTTTTCCAAAATATTTTGCCATTTACAGTAATTAACTGCATAGCTGTTTACAGTAGGCAGTTGCAGATTATTGTGTGGAAACATTCAGATTTTTGTAAAAATTTACAGCATTTGAAAGCAGTAATGGATCAGGAGAAAAATACACTTTTTCCTGGAAAACTGACCAGTAGCAGTTCAATTTTTTTTGGTAATAATTCACATATTTCTGTGAAACCAATGTTTGAGTTAGTGTATTTTATTACATAAAAAATAGGTATATGACTTTTTTTTAAACAAAATTATATCTTGCTAATACACGGTCAGCAAAAATGTTAGAGAGATTGTTATTTTATTTAAAATAGAGCAAGTTAACTGTAATTTAAGATGCAGTCATAGAATAATGACACTGTAAATGGAAAAACACCAAGGATGCAGTTTTTTATAATACAGTAATAATGCTGTAAATTGAAAGACAGTAATGATAACTTGAATAAAAATACAAGACTAAAACAATTATAGAAATTCTAATAATATTACTGTTAATTTAATGCTACTGTAAAGACGTTTACAGTAAATTACTGTAAAATTTGCGACAACCCTTTTTACGGTGTGGATAGATGGACATGTGCAGTGGTCCCCAGACATTTTCTGCCAGACCTTTGTTGGATAGAAAAACAAATTTTTCACCTTTACTGATAAATATTTATGCATTAACTTTTTAATAGTCCTGCCGTTTCCCCGGGTAAGCTCTGTAGTTATTTTAAACACTCCTACAAACACTAACCTGCAGCTAAAGGGAAGCAACAAAATTGATCGTGCAATATTTATTATTAATAATGCTAATAATAATAATAATAATAATAATAATAATAATAATAATAATAATAATAAATAAATACATGAATAAATAAATACATAAAATTAAAATTAATACTAATAATGACAATAATAGTAATAATAATGGTTAAATTAGAAATTATAATTCAAGACCTTTGCAGAGATTTAAAGCCATGTTATGTTCAACAGCTGATCTTGATCAGTGTCACTTTAAAATGGAGGTTCGTTCACAAAATTTGTCCATGAAAAGCTAAAAACATCAATTCAGTAAGAAAATAAAAGGTGGCTGAAAGCAAGAACAGGAAAGATTAAGAGTGTAACAAAGGTGAATCACAGATTAGATGAAATCTGAATTGAAAATTCAGGTGGTACACTGGTGCAGCTGGTAGAGCGCGTACCTCACAGCAAGAAGATTCCCGGTTCGATTCCCAGGTTGGACGGGGCCTTTGTGTGTAAAGTTTACATGTTCTTCCTGTGCATGTGTGGGTTCCCTCCGGGCACTCTGGCTTCCTGCCACAGACCAAAAACATGCTCATTAGTTTAAATGGTGACTCTGGTTTGTCCGTCTCTCCCTGCAATCGTCTGGCGACTGGTTCAGGGTGTACCCCACCTCTTGCTTGGTGATAGCTGGGTATAGAAAATAAATGAATGAATGAATTAAAACTGCATTAACATGTAAATATAACATGGAAAAAGTAACTAAAAGAGGATGGACTTAAAATTAGGAGGTACAAAAGACAAGAGCAATACTGACAGAAAAAGCTAAAAAGACAGACAAGCTGAAATTAGAAAAACATTTAAAAAAACGAGGTTAATGTATAAATTCATAAATGTATGTGTGAATAAATGTTTATTCAGTTAGATAAGCATACAGATGGAGGGATAATTATGTTTGTAGATCAGTGTGTAGATTAATATATGAACAAACTTCATTTTATTTAATTTCTTTTATCACATTTATGTTTGTTTAACAGTTGAAAAGCTGGTTTTGTGTTTTGTCTTTACAGTTTCACACCTTCAGACGCCTCAGGATGTGGATGAGATTAAGTTTTTGAGCTTATTTCAGCACATTTGTAATGAATTATAATCCTGATGTTCTCTTCTTTTATAATCTTTAATTTTCTTTCTTTCTCTGTTTTAATCTGTTTTAGCCTTTTATTTCCATTTCAGATTGTTTTATTTTTGCTTCACCTTACGTTATGCTCTAAATCTTTTAAAAAGAAAACTTTAATCTTATAGTTTCATTTTTCTATCTCTATTTTATTATTTTATAATTGTCTGTTTATATTTGTTTTGTTTTTAATTTTTACTTTGGTTCTCATTTATGCAGCAGTGTTTCTGTATTGTCTTTGTCTTTGTCTCAAATGTTCTCAGATTTTAATCATCCTTTTCTGTAGTTTTTTTCCTTTGTGTTTAAGCTCTTGTGCTTTACTGTCTTCATGTTCCTGCCTGCTGCCAAAGCTCTGTTCTTAAAAGTGCTATACAACTGAAGTTTATTACTATCATTATGATTATTTTATATTGCAGTATAACCAATATGGACATAGACATGAAATAAAAAAAAACAGGGTTATTAGTAAAAATGATGGATCAGTCAATTTCACGGTATGATTGGTAATAATGGATTTAACTGATTTTTTATTGCTTCCTTTCTGTGTCTGTGTTTCACCTTAGTGACCCCCCCACTCACATACACACTCACACACACACACACTCACACACTCACACCCCTTGGATCATTGGTCACCGACACCACGGCTCCGCCTATACAGCGACTCCTTTAAAAAGACACATGGAGCAGAGGAGGCTGAAGTTACACTGACTGCTCCTTTAACAGTCAGAGCTCTGCTGTCGGCCTGAACCGCGTTGACGCAGACCAGCAGAAAACCAGCAGGAGACCAGCAGGAATCCAGCAAAAAAATCAGCAGAAATCAAGCAAAGAACCAGCAGGAAACCTGCAAGAAACCAGCAAGAAACCAGCAGAAAACCAGCAGAAAACCAGCAGAAAACCAGCAGACAATCAGCAGAAAACCAGCAGAAAACCAGCAGAAATCCAGCAGAAAACCAGCAGAGAACCAGCAGAAAACCAGCAGACAATCAGCAGAAAACCAGCAGAAATCCAGCAGAAAACCAGCAGACAATCAGCAGAAATCTGCAACAGGAACTTTCCGTGACGTTTCTTGTCACCTTTGAGACATTCGATCTTTTTCTGTTTTGGGTCACCAGAGAACTTTTCCACTTTCCTTCATCTTCGTGATTGCGAGGGGACTTCCCACCCGGGCTGATGGATCTGTCCGACCTCCCGTTTCCTCTCTCCTCAGCCGATGACCTCTACGATGACCCCTGCTTCAGCTCCGCCGACATGAACCTGTTCGACGACCTGGACGCCAGGCTGATGCAGGCGGGCCTGCTGAAGTCTGAGGATCACCTGGGCCTCCATCTCCACCAGCACGTGCCCAACATGGAGGAGGAGGACGAGCACGTGAGGGCCCCCGGGGGTCTCCACCAGGCGGGCCGCTGCCTGCTCTGGGCCTGCAAGGCCTGCAAGAGGAAGACGACGCACGCCGACCGCAGGAAGGCGGCGACCATGAGGGAGCGGCGGCGCCTCAGCAAGGTGAACGACGCCTTTGAGACGCTGAAGCGCTGCACGGCGTCCAACCCCAACCAGAGGCTGCCCAAGGTGGAGATCCTGAGGAACGCCATCAGCTACATCGAGTCGCTACAGGCGCTACTGCGGACAGGCCGGGACGACAGCTTCTACCCGCCGCTGGAGCACTGCGGCGGGGACTCGAACTCCTCCAGCCCCCACTCCAGCTGCTCGGTGAGTAGCTGCATGTGCACGTGCAATCTACAAGAAACTTTTTACAGTGAGGAGTGGGCAACTTTCATCACCAAGAGGGCCTCATAAAACCTGTTTTCCCAGCTTTAAGGCCACGTTGTTACAATTTTTTTTCGGAAAATCTTGATGTAGAAAAACAATGTTGGATAAACAACAGAAGAATATAATATACTCATAACAATAGTACACCAGTATTCTTATATTACAACACAAATACAAGTTATTATGCATAATTAAATTAACTTGATATACTGTAGAATTCAAGCAAAATTAGCAAATATACACGGAATTCATGAACTAATGAATGAGTGTTTTCCAATTTATAAACCACAAATACTTTACCACTGAAATTTTTAAATATTGTAGACTAAAACTTGATAAGGTGTTCTAATCTATATGAAAAGTATTTTATTCAAGATATCATTACTGTCTTCAATTTACAGAGTAATTACTGTATTTAAAAAAAACAGCATCCCAACTGTTTTTTATCTACAGTACCCTATCTGTATTTTATATTAGAACATTTTAAATGCATTTTAAATCACAGTAAACTTGCTGAATTTTATTTTATCTTTTTATATTTTAACTATTTGGCTGACCATTTATTAGAAAGATGTCACTGTGTAAAAAAATCACACACATTAATATGTTGTCCAATAAAATATATTTACTCAAACTTAAAACTAAAAAATGTTTCACATTTGCTCAAAGCAGTTGTGCCTGCGACTGGTCTGTTTACTTGGTCAAAATGAAAATGACTCTTGATCCATTTCCCTGATCGGTTAATTAATTGTGTAGACATTTTACAGCAGGAAACTGTTGGTGTTTTTGGTATTTCTGCTTTTTTATTCAGTCATGACAACACCAAATATTGTCATTTCACACAAAGTCACAAAACCAAGAATCATGTGTTGAATAAAGACTGAAAGGCATAGGCAGAAGCATTTTGCTTATGAAGGCCTATCCTATATTGTCAACTTTTTTTAGGCTACCAGGGAGTCAGGGAGTATTTTTGATTTGGCTTTGAACATAATTTGCATTATTTTATAATAAAACAGATCAGAAAATTTCATAACATGAGAATTAAGAGAAAGTGTCTCTGTGTGAGCATAGTAGTCAGCCTCATTGATCATACATATAGCTTGTTATTGCAGTTTTATTATTGAATTTATGGTGGTTTTAAAGGTGGATGCCCACAATTCCACACAGTAAGATATATAGGGAACAATCAATGAGTAGTAAACCAAATGCAAGGCCTTGGAATTCAATACATTTCTGGATTTATACAGGATTGCAAGTTATTTTGAGATTTTGCAAAAATTAAAAAATGTCTTCCTACAACCATTTGCCATTTACAGTATTTTACAGCATAGATGTTTAAAATGAGTTACTGTAGATATTACGGTAAAATACAGTTACATTGACAAAATCCACTTACAGTGTTTATTGTATTAAAAGTCACAGAAAGGGTGACGACGTCCACAGAACATAAACTGATTTTTTAAGTTACAAAAATAAATGTTACAGTTGAAACATGGTGCTGAAATCTCTCATTTTTAATTGTTTGTTTCTTTTATGATTGTGTTTGCAGATGGATTTCATCTCACCGTGTTTGACCAAAAGTGAAAATGGTGACGACAGATTCTGCAGCCGGACTGACGGTCAGTTCCTCGCAGTCACTCTTTTGTTTATGACACATTTCTTCTTCAGAGGGAGTCACTTCTGCTTTTAAATGGGTACAGCTTTATTCTATTGTTTGATTTGACCACACTGTTAAAAGGTTAAATTTTACAGTAACTGTAAATGTCTTTACAGTAACATAACTGTTTTAATTCATAGCATCAGGCTGTATTTTCTATAATAGTTTTACTACTGTACTTTTTATTCAAGGTATCAATCAATCAATCAAACTTTATTTATATAGCACTTTTTGTACAAAATGTAGCACAAAGTGCTTTACAAACAGACAGATGAATTAAAAGAAAGGATTTATGAACCCACCCACACCACAGTCCATACACAGCGTTGATAAAAAGCATCATAAATAAAAGACAATAATAAAGCACAAATGAGGACATGCCATCTTTAAGGTTTAAAAATGAGAAAACACTGGAGGTTAGGTTAAAGTGTACAATTAAATCTATCATAAAATAAAATAAGAATTTTAAAAAACAATAAAAAGTCATAATAAATTGAAATGAAGTTAAAAAGAAAGAAAAAACTAGAATATAAAATAAGGAAAGATAGAAAAGATATCAAATAAAGTAAGATAAGATAAAATAATAAAAGTGAGCTGTAATTAGAATAAATAAAAACACTAAAAGTTTATTCAGGTAAAAGCTAGACTAAAAAGGTAGGTTTTGAGTTTGAGTATCATTACTGTCTTTCAATTTACAGCATAATTACGACATTATCAAAAGCAGCATCATTACAGTTTTTTATTTACAGTATTACTATTAGTATTAGTATTACTATATTATTATATATTAACTTTTTAAATGAACTTACTGTATTTTAATTTATATTACTATATCTTTAACTATTTTACTGATAACCTATTAGGAAGATTAAAAAATAAATGTGCAAGAATTTTGTCTTAAAGTTAAATACTTTACTCAAACTTTTGTTAACACTCAAAGATATGAAACATTTATTCTTACCTGCTATTGGTCAATTTTCCTGCGGGAAAAAAAACTGTAATTGTTTTCCCTTTTCAGTAACTTAAAGCATAGACATTTTATAGTTGGTGACTTTAGATTTTATGGTTAAATAGTGTTAATTTTATTTTAAAAAATAGTGTTTTCCCCCAATCATTTTGCCATTTACAGTAATTTACTGTATAGATTTTTACAGCATGTAGCTGTAGATATTACGGTAAAGTACTATTACATTTACAAAAATCAGTTACAGTGCATGTGCACATTGAGGGCCTTGTCATTATGGTGTAAAATTTTTGGAGATAGCTTTCCATCCAACGGAGTAAAAGATGATTTTTTTTTTTTTTTTTTTTGTAGTCAACCCAGATATTAGCATCACACTGGTGCCTGCAACAAAAGACTTATGTGACATTTCAATTGAGTTTTTAGGCCGGTGTTGTTCATAAACTGTTGAAAAAAATAAATTTAAGGTATCATTACAGTCTTAGAATTTACAGAATTATTACTGTATTATCAAAAAGAGCATCCTTACTGTTTTTCCACTTACAGAATCATTATTCTATGACTTTTTAATGCATTTTAAATTACAGTGAACTTGCCATACTTTAATGCATATAAAGATATCCCTAACTATTTTACAGACCATTTATTGGATAAATTGGATTTGGATTTTGTAAATACATCATTTTTACACAATAAAATACATTCATTCAAACGATGGTTTCACCCAAATATGTGAAACATTATCTAAAAAATCTTACCTGCTACTGGTCAATTTTCCTGAGAAAAGTGTTTTTTTCCTGGCCCATTACCATTTTCAGTTTTTACTGTATGGACATTTTACAGTAAATAACAGTAGATTTTATGGTAAATGCTGTAAAATTTACAAGCCAAATTTTTTGCCATTTATAGTAATTCACTGTAAAGCTGTTTACAGTAGGTAGCTGTAGATATTCCAGTAACATGCTGTCACGTTTACAAAAATACGTTAGTGTGGTTTAGAAGAACAGGAACCAAATTATCCAGGCGGAGCTCAGATTCAAGCTGCAGTGATTTCAATCATGTTATAACCAGTATATACTTTTGAAAAATTTGATTATTCCTGGTAATTTTTAGGCCTTTATTGACAGGAAGAGAGAGAAATAAAGTGTTTGTTTCAGGTTGATCATTAACTCTTTTAATAACTTCTTTATTTTACCCTGAGCGTACATCTGTCTTGACTCCTGAAATGTTAAATTTAAATCCAAATGTTTTGTTAGACCGAGCCTAATGAATATTTCTGTTTTCTTTCTCACAGATTCCAGCAAACAGTCTCTTATTTCCAGTCTGGACTGTTTGTCGAGCATCGTGGAGCGGATCAGCACTGACCCATGTGTGGCCCCCCACGGGGACAGTGTGGTGCCCCTGGGCCCCGGATCTCCTCTGGGCAGCCCTGCAGGCTCCAGTCCAAACAGCATCTACGAGCCTCTCTGAACCTGAGCAAAGCTTTGGACTCTTTTCCATGAACTTATGAGCCAAAAAGACTTTTCAGGCTGCAGCTGGAGTCTTCAGACTGCTTCAGTTTTTTATCTTTGGACCTGCAGAGAGACCTTCTGGCTTTTACAATAACTGAGGACCATTTTGTACATTTGTAAATATCAGTCTGTGCACACGACTACATGCACAAACACACGAACAACATGCTGGGATTGATGTGTCAATGTTTTTATTCCTAATTTATGAGTGAAAGTAATTCTAATAAATATTTATATATTCTAATTGTGCCTCTTCTCCTTAATGAATCAGCTTCTATAGCTGCACGACTCTTCGGCAATTTTTTTACACAGTAACTGATTTTTGTAAACTTAACAGCATTTTACTGTAATATCAACAGATACCTACTGTAAACAGAGATGCAGTAAATTACTGTAAATGGCTAAATACTGTGGAAAAACATTCAGATTTTTGTAAGATATACAGCATTTACCATAAAAATCAATTCTGTCAATTCAGTTTTCCTGGGAAAATCAAACTTTTCCCAGGAAAACTGATCAGTAGCAGGTAAATTTTTTTTGGTAATGGTTTCACATATTGAATTTTTTTTTTTTTTTTTTTTGTTGCAAGAAAAATGATGTATGTGATCTTTTTTTTTTTTTTTTTAATTATATCTTGCTAATACATGGTCAGAAAAGTAAAGACATTGTTATGTGAATTAAAATACCGCAAGTTCACTGAAATTTAAAATGCATTAAAAAGTCGTAGAATAATGATAGTGTAAATGGAAAAACAGTCAGGATGCAGGTTTTGATAATACAGTCATAATGCTGTAAATTGAACAGTGACAGTAATGATTCCTTGAATGAAAATACACGACTAAAACAATTGTAGAAAATACAGCAATATACCTGTTATTTTAAATAGAGTTCTGCTAAGACATTTGCAGTAATTTACTGGCAACAAGATGCCAGTAAATTATTGTAAAATTTACAACAACACTTTTACAGTGTATAGACAGACACCAATGGTTTTCTTAAAACAGGTTTATCCGAAGCTTGTCCTCCAAATCTACGGTGAAAACTGGACAATACACATTTAAAACAGAATAGCAAAGAAAATATACATAAATATTAACATGCACAGCATGTAAACTTATTAAACTACTCAAATAACACATATAAGAAACAGAATAGCCCACCTCCTTGGCAGCATGCCGAAGAAATTTAAAAGAATTTAAATAGCCACAAACTTTGAAGAAAAGTCCATCTTGTCTGCACTGTAACGTCCCAAAAGTACTTCCTGTTAAGAAATTGTTAAATAACAAAATAAAACCATTAATCTGGCGCACCTTGGTGCCTCAGAAAACAAACTTACAGGACTTACAGACTTCTTTATAAAATTATAGAAATACAATTGCTACTGTTACACTTTTGTTTCATGAATGTTATAACATTTTAAATCACTTAAAGCACTACTTTTGCCAGTAAATGTTTCTTTCAGATCTTGTGGCATAACAATTAAATGTTCCCTTTTTGTCAGTGATCAAAACTACATCTTTAAAATTTATCTTTGTGTATTTACACCATCTTCTTGCCATCAGTCTGTAAATTGGTCTGCATTTATATTCTTAAGAATGTGACCTCTATAATGTCCATGTTCTTGAAATTTCTTCAATCATTTACAATTATGTCTTGACTGTTTTTAAGATAACCTATTTGTAGATTTAAAGAAAAATGGAAACTAAATGTTCTAATTAATCAGGAAATGACTGTTAGAGTCCCATATGTGGTGCCAAGAATCAGTTTTGGAAGTGAGTGCCAGCAAGTAGTTCAACAGATGATGCATTTTTTGTTACCCTTAAAATATATAAATGTATTTAAATGGAATATAATCTCAGAAAGTCAAACACATCACAAAAGGTGAACTAAACCAATGAACCTTGATTTTACTTATGTACACAGACAATATACAAACTAATTAAAATTACAATTCTCCAATAATCAAAATGTAAAGTAACCAAAAAGTTTATTTAAGAAGTGTATCTGAGAAAACAATGTTGCTATCATGGTACAAATAGCAAGTAAATAGTCATCCAAGTCCTAAATGAAACTGAGTTCTGAGGAAGAGAATAAGGGCCATGTTAGATGGGGAAAATAATTTTGGGGAAGTCGAGATTAAAGTCGAAATTTTATTTAAAAAAAAAAAAAAAAAGCAGAAAAGTCAAGAATAAAGTTGAGATGCATTGTATGTTCGACTTTATTGTCATCTTCCAAATTTTAACTTCAATCTCATAATTTTGACTTTTATCACGAAATTACCTTTTAACTTTATTGTTGACATTTCATCTCAAAATATTCAACTTTATTCTCGTCATTTTTAATTTAATTTCAACCTGCTGAAATTATTTTCCCATCTAAAATGCCCCTAATACTCTTCCATAGAATTCCCGATACACTTAAAGGGCAACTTCGGTATTTTTCAACCTGGGTCCTATTGCCCCAAGTGTATGTGTGTATACGATTGACGGGTACAACTCGTTTTAAAATTGGCTCAGTATCAAGGGAGCGGATGCAGCCGGCAGCCGCGAAGCTAGATAGGGGGGCAACTGCATCCCGTATAAGTTTGAGCATTAAAAGTGTTTATTTCGCCACAGACCGGTTGCGATCGCCGGTGCTAGCTCTCTAATTAGCATTGTAAGCATTGTGTTTTCCTTCACGTCCTCTGACCTGTGTGACGTCATCTGTGAGCTTGTTGCCGGAAGAAAACAGAGGAGCCATGCAGCGCGCCGAGCTGCTTATCCCGGAGGACAGTTGGAAGTTTTACTGCATCGGTATCATGGCTGAATATTTACCAGATTTCGAGAGTGAAGACGAGCCTTTTCATTACGACGGCCACCCGTATTCATTTGAGCCAGAGTATACGGACGAGGAGCTGCTACAAACTCAAGAGCTAACGAGGATAGCAACAGAGGGCCAACGAGCAGACGAGGATGAAGCAGTGGCGGCATGAACGCTCTAGATTTGTCTCCGACACACACATATTTACTGTTGCCATAAATCCTCTTCACTTTTTCCTCTCGTCCAGCCAGTACAGACTTGTGGCCTGCCGTGTTACAATGCTAATTAGAGAGCTAGCACCGGCGATCGCAACCGGTCTGTGGCGAATTATAAACACTTACACAACACATACAATACTTATACGTATTGTATGCATAAAGACATAGTTATACTTACTTTATGGATAGTTGACCATTTGGTCCCTGTGGTTTTTGTCGCCTCCTCCAATTTATTTTGGGTACATGAAAAAAGGTGTCCAGCACTGCCCTGTTGATCAGAGGGGGGAGATCCTCTAATGTAGTTACACAGCGTCGGGTACTTCCTGTATCATCCCACGACACATCGAGACCACGAATATTGGGCAACAGGTCCCACTCGTTGCAACACAGACATTCTTCCTCTGTGGGCATAGAGTCACAGCAACCACAGGAGCACCACCAGTCCTCAGAAATTGGCGTCGTGCCGCTGCTTCACCCTCGTCTGCTCGTTGGCCCTCTGTTGCTATCCTCGTTAGCTCTTGAGTTTGTAGCAGCTCGTCCGTATACTCTGGCTCAAATAAATACGGGTGGCCGTCAGAATGAAAAGGCTCGTCTTCACTCTCGAAATCTGGTAAATATTCAGCCATGATACCGATGCAGTAAAACTTCCAACTGTCCTCCGCGACAAGCAGCTCCACTATGAGCGGCGCGCTGCATGGCTCCTCTGTTTTCTTCCGGCAACAAGCTCACAGATGACGTCACACAGGTCAGAGGACGTGAAGGAAAACACAATGCTTACAGTGCTAATTAGAGAGCTAGCACCGGCGATCGCAACCGGTCTGTGGCGAAATAAACACTTTTAATGCTCAAACTTATACGGGATGCAGTTGCCCCTGCTTCGCGGCTGCCGGCTGCATCCGCTCCCTTGATACTGAGCCAATTTTAAAACGAGTTGTACCCGTCAATCGTATACACACATACACTTGGGGCAATAGGACCCAGGTTGAAAAATACCGAAGTTGCCCTTTAAGTCAAGAAAAATATGCACAAGGAAAAAAGGAAACAGAGTGAGACCTCTTGCTACTAAAACGCTCTTTGATTAAAAATTTTGTTCCCCATTTTTTGGATGGAGTGAGAGCTCTTACCCCAAACCAACCTTTATTCCCGCCAAAACATGAGTGAACCGGACATGTCGGGCTCTTCCTCCTCAGCGGCTTCACGGACCGTTCCGGGACAACACAGAAGGCTTCGGATTTAAGGATTATTCCCGTGATTTAAGGACACGGACTGTTTTTGATAAAAAGGCTGGAGCAGCCATGGATGCGCTCTTCTTCCTCAACGGCTGTTTCGCCGCGAGAGCCGCCATTTTGGCTCAAGCTAGTCGTTTCAATGGACGTCTGTTACTGAGAAGAGGCCACAAAGAAACAGGTAAACGAGAAAAGCGCTTCTTCATTTTGCTTCTAGCCTATCACCTGTGCTTACATGTTAATCCATTATATTACAAGGTTCAAAGACTCTTCTGTTTTAAACTGACTTTGTGAGCTGTTGTATTATAAGCAGTGTTGGGAGTAAAGGTGTTTAGAAATAACGGCATTACTAACGCTGTCATTTATCCCAGTAAGGGCTAATCTAATTAATTACTATTTCAAACGTTATAACGCCATTACCGACAGTGAACCGACCTGCCTCACTCAGTCAGACACAGACCGGAGCTGCCCGCTAACAGACATATGAGAAAACTCGATACCAGAGTTGCCAGGTCCGCTTATTACAAGCAACTTCAGCTTCTTTTTCTAACTTGCATGTGTATATTGGGAGTTGTAGGTTTACACTTTCTTGGGCTTGTTCCAATAGTGCAGTTGTCCATTTGGACTCATTGTGCCCCCAAACCATCAATATAAATCCAGTTCATAAGATATTATAATTGGTTTATCCCACCCTAACACAAATTAAAATTTTACTGCAGAAATGATGTTTCCACCTTAAATAAATCATTATAGCCAGAATTAAATTGATTTCTAATATAGCTAGGACTGTTTTCACCACAATTAAGCTGTAGATCAGCGGTCACCAACCTTTTTCAGCTGAAGATCACCTATGACGCTAATTGAGATGGCAAGATCTACTTGCCTTAATTCACTGAGAACCATAAACAAAACTTCTGATTTTAATGATCATCATCAAACTTCACAATAGGGCTGAACGATTTGAGAAAATAATATAATTGCTATATTTTCCCCCAATATTGCAATTGTGATTTACTCTGCAATTGTTTTAATGTTCCTCATCTTATGTATTCTTAAACAAACATAAGCAGTAGATCATTTTATAGTATAACCAATGTGACATTAAATCAATCTAAGGATAAAAGATTTGAGAAAAAGTGGAGAAGTGAAGAACAGAAGCAAAATAGGTATGAAATTGTAAAAACTGGGTAAAAAAAAAATGGTACGAAGTGGAAAAAAAGTTAATAGGTGCAAAATAGGTATGAAATTGCAAAAAAATGTCAAAAAAATTCAAAAGTGACTAAGGATAATTGATTATAGCAGTAAAATTGGGATTATATTTCAAAAACCATGTAAAAATTCCAAACATGGTCTGACAGTGGCCAAAAAAAGAGATGAATGGGAGTAAGATAGGCATAAAGTTGTAAAAACTGGGTTAAAAAAGGTTAAAATAGGCATGAAATTGCAAGAAACTACATCACAATGCCAAAATGTTCAACACATTTTGTGTTAAAAATATTGAACAGTCTGCAATTTGAAAATTGCAACAAGCCATATTGTGATTTAATCTAATTTGCAATTAATTGTTCAGCCCTACTTCACAATAAAAGATTCAATCTTCAATCTATAAATGTGATAAAGGGCAGGACTTAAGAATAAAGATTCTGTGGATTTAAAATCACATGAGCACTTTACAATGTATGCAGCCTAATACAAAGCAAAACCCATCACTCAGGACTGGAACAATGTTAGCATAAAACACAATTTAGTTCATCTTAATGTCTTTCTAATATTAAAAACTATTGAGATGGAAAGAAACCAGTCAGACCCAGTTTATCTTGCATAGCAGCTGGATTCACCAGATTTGTCATGGATAAGCAAAAAGGTCAAGATGTGTGTCAGATGAAGTATGAAGCATCAGGTCTTGAAGATCTATGCGACTTGTCTAAAAGATCTACAAGTAGATCAAAATCTACAGGTTGGTGACCCCTGCTGTAGATGATTCAGATAACCCTTAGATAAAAACCGCTGATGACGTCAGAGCTGCTGCAGCAGGTAACAACAAGGAAGGACACAGAGACGGAGACACACAGTTCAAGCAGAGAAAGGTTTTTCAGAAATGTAACACATCAATTACTCAACCTGGTAACTAATTACATTTATGAAGGAGTAATTCCGTTAGTAATTCTGTTACTTTTTTGGGGAAGTAACTATAGCTTATTACTTTTTACAAAGTAATGTGCCCAACACTGATTAGAACCAGAGCAATGCTGGAAGTTTTGTGGCCCATGAAAAATTGCCAGATTGGGCCCCAAACCAGCTGCAAACTTGCCCAAACCAAGCATCTAACAGACAAATTGAACTTATATAAAGATTTTTCAGCATTATGCCTTTTTACAGATGAACAATCAAACCATAAATGAATGCTGTTTTTGAAAAATTATGTTAGAACAACCGGAGTGGAAATGCCAGAGCTCTTAAATTAGCGACTTTTTTTTTTTTTTTTTTAACATTCTGAACTTCAACCGGATCCAAAACTCAAAATACATATTTTTGAATCGGTAAAAAGTACTTCCTACATGAAACTGTCCACAACAAGGTCTGCAACCAGGTCCTGATTTTTTTGGTTTTGAATTTTTCAAATGTGTTTTTGGTGCTTTGAGCATCACAGGACTTTTGCCATTTGGTCCATGTCAGGAATTTTCCTTTTATAATCCTTCAGTAGCCCAGATGGTTCGTACCTCTACCTGACATTCCAAATTATTCCAAGTAAAAAAATGACACAGAGAACAGCTGGATACAAAATCAGATGAAGCCTTTTAATCCTTCTTCGTCTTGTCTAGACAAGAGAGTTCCAACCCAAAGAGTCCAAAAGTAATCCAAGAGTTGAACTGAGATCTTAGTAC
Source organism: Scarus forsteni (assembly GCA_036419115.1). NCBI lineage: Eukaryota > Metazoa > Chordata > Actinopteri > Labriformes > Labridae > Scarus > Scarus forsteni. Next base: position 2,275,819 of record JAZDUH010000443.1, on the reverse strand, counting down.
AGTATCACCTACTTTTATAGCATCGTATGTGGTCACGTGAGTCCGTTTCTCACAAGAAAGATGGACTTGCAGGTGCGAGAGTTCATCAAGTTTACGGAGAAGGGACAGCTCGAGGGAATTTCCCAGAGTGTGAGAAAACAGTCTCTAGCAAGGAGGGGGCTGAGCAGAGTTTACACACAGGTCAAGCAGGGTTACCTTAGTTCATGTCTCTAAGCAATGATCTTTCAGCATATCAAGACAGTTCAAATACATAAGAAAAACCCATATACAATATGTACAAGAGTCAAATTATTTCTAACAGTCCAGTTATACCAGAGAGAAGGAATCTCTACAGCTGATATCTTAAGCACGTAAAACTCATACAGTAAAACCTAAATGGATAAACAGGCTCTTTATTGATAATGATAAATGTCTCTACTGTGAGCACTAAACCAGCTGCAACTAATCTAAGAATATTGATATTTACCCATGTGCAATGGTGTTAATGTTTTTGAATGTTTAATTTTTTTTTTTTTTTTTTAATTTTTCTTGCATTTTTCTTTTTCTTTCCCTGGGTCATGTCTTGCCTTAACAATACTATTTTAGATGATTTTTTTTTAAATAATTTTTCTTAATTAATGCTTGTCCCTTTTTGCTATATTACGGCTGCAACAATGCTAATTATCATATTGAGAACCTTATTTCACGTATTTTATTACTAAGCCCAAATAATATCATACTTAGATACTAAGATAATTCAACTAGCTAATGTATATTTATTTAATATATGAAAGGATTCTCTCCACCTGCCTACTCTACTCACTTTCATTATTTGGTTCTACTCACTGCAGTCAAATTAAAAGGAAAGTTATTGGATGTGTAAAGTATGTTAACAAAATAAAAAAGTAACCTCAATGACTCTAGTAAAAACAAAAACATATTTAAAATTGCAAAATAATAGGGGTGGGAGAAAAAATGGATTCACATAAGTTTTTGGATTTTTTGTCTGATTTTTAAATTGATTTTTTTTTATCAAAAAGCTATACTTTTCCAAATTTAAATGCTTCATTTTAGCCTGTGTTAATAAGCCACTTTTAAATTCAGTCCAGGCTTTTGCAGAGAGAATATAAACAGCTGGTTAAAATGTATTGCTGAATAAATCCTAAAAACAGACTCACATGTGATGTGTATTTTTCCTGATATAGTCTGTAGGCATCATCATTGTTCATCTTTTTCTCTGGTGTTAAAAAAGCTAGCTAAAGATTGCAAAAATCAGCAATATCGTAGAATTGCAATTTAAATCGAATCGGCATCTAAAAAAACGTAAAAAATCGAATCGTGAGAAAAGCGCATCGTCCCAGCCCTACTGAAAAGTAACCTCAATAAATCCATTAAAAACAAGAACATATATTTTTAAATTGCAAAACAACCACTGTGTCTAATTGAAGTATAAGCATATTCACAACTATGTTAAATAAATAAAAATAAATTTGAATGGACTGCTTGTGTCAGAGTGCTTATATTGGAGATTTAAGATGCATGCCGCTATAATCTGATATTTGTTATTTTGTTGCTGATATCAGACTAATACTTGATATCAATATCAATCGGGATCGGGACACCCCTAATCAGAATATTTGTTCAGTTTTAAAATTATAGAAATTCAAAAACTCTGTAAGAACTCAACCAAATCATTTAAGGTAAAAGACTGAGATTTAAAATGTCTGTAAAACAAAACATGTAGTGTGTGTTAGAAATAGGGCTGGGAAATATATCAATTAAGTCGATTAATTTGAAATATTTTCTGCAAAAGATTTAAAAATTAAAAATCGAGATTTTTTTCATTCACATACTTAAATTGTAAGTAGTCGCAAAATTTGAAAAAATATAAATACTGAAACTTTGCAGTTTTCATGATGGTGGCCCTGTCAGGTTTTGAACAAGCACTTTTATAGGGTTGTATTTGTTTTTTTTTTGATTAGATTAAATATTGATCAGAGAGAAACATGTTAACAAGCTGTGAAAATCCCTCAGCTTGCAGTGTTTATGTAGGCAAACCTGCCTGCGTTAGAACTACATAATCAACAGTTTATGACACAAACTTTAATTTTAAGAGGGAAATTCTGATTAATTTAGGAATATATTTTGACAACATAAAAGCAGAACTTGATTCATGACATTATTGTGTCACTTGAAGTTTTTTTTTGCTTTGAGAGGGAAAAAAATGGATTATAATCGAGTTTTTGTGGGGGGAAAATCAGGGATTTTATTTTTAGGCCATATTTTCCAGCCCTAGTTTGAAAGATCTCTCATTTGGCAGAAGAACAAACTTTCCAGATGCAGTGGGGAAACAACCACAAGATGGAGTCCAAGCCCTCTTCTCTGTACAGAGGCTCTTTCAGGCACCATGGATCATCAGTTTTACATGTTTGAGCTTTGTAGGAAAGAAAGAGGTGCAGAGGAGCTGTTACTCAGTTAAGAATTTCTTTAAAAGAAAGGAAGACCCTCTCACATCATGCATTCTTTCTTTATGAAGCTCACCTCATGTGCTGTCTGGTATTTTTATTTCCCCTCGAGCCCCAGCTCTGCTCATAAACTTCACGCGGAGATGACTTCATGCATATTAAAAATAAACCCCAGCCTCGTGCAATGCACAAATAATAAAGCTTAAATATTGTAATAAGAGTTAAGCAAGGACCTTTAAATGATCTGCAGGTTTTCTGCCAACACTTAACAGGTGGATGTTTGTTGTGTGAGGAGATGTTTTGTTCGCTGCAGGTGTTTTTTGTTTTTTTTTGGTTCTTCAGTCCGTTTGTCTGAGCACATTCTGTTCCCTCTTTAGGTTTTGGTTAAATCTGTGCCTCTTGGTGGTGGGTGAACTGAGCACATGAACAAAAACTCAAACTAAATTAACCGAAATTTACGTCAACATATAAAAACTAGACTAAAACTTGATTAAAATTATAGAAGATTTCATCGACTAAAATGTTGTGACATTTCATCAACTAAACTAAACCAAAACTAACCAATTTAGAGACCAAATTATGACTAAAACTGACATATTTTAAGCAAAAGACTAAAACTAAATTTAAAAAAGTGCTATATTCTTGTCAAGGACTGGAGAGCGAGGCAGGATGAGATAAAAAAAAAAGTTGACTTATCCCTTTAAAGGTGCAGTGTGTAGAAATTGGCATTTTAGCACCATCTAGTGTTCAGATTTTGGAATGAGCCTGTCTGTTTCTAAAACATCACATCACTAAGAGCTGGTGAAGACCAAAAAGTATCGTGAACAGGGCATCATTTACAACAGTTACCAGGTGAGGGTTTTTCATTCATATTTGTATTGTGTTGATAGATTATAGGTCAGTTAAGACGGTGATTAAGTTCTATTTTATTTCCAACTCTGATAAAATAAGAGTTTTTGTTTTTACAAAAAAATCAATATGAAGATTTGAAATATCGATATTATATCAGAGGTAAAAATATTGCAATATATTGCTGTATTGATATTTTTTCACTCCTCTATTAGTAACTTAATCAAAACCTTTCTGGAGGAGAACGTATTTGGAGAAACTGCAGGTGAGAGAGCTCAGACCTGACTGAACATCAGAATTAATCAGCAGTCCAAAGACAGAGGCTGTCTGTGCAGTAGCTTTGACACCTATGGCTTTTTTTTATTTGACCCATTCCTCTTCTTCCACTCCATCATGAAAGACAGACTTCAAATCTTTCTGTCATTCATCAAAAAATTCAGTCAGCTGACTCAAAGTCATCTCCCTGTTGTATTAAATTGGTGCCTTCATTGGTTTTTGACAATATCTTTGGCCATGCAAAAGATTTTGCACAATCTTAAATTTGATAATCTCAATTTTAGGCCATAAAAACTCTTTAGTCCGTCCATTTTTGGTCATCTGGGTCCTAAATGTTGTTTTGTCAGGTCTTAAATTATGTATGTAAATTTGCCACTTCCATTATCAGAAATGGACAAAGGTAAAAAATGGTTTGATTCGAACAAGTTATCCCTAAATATCAATAAAACAAAATTCATGTTATTGGGGAAACACAAGTTAGATACAAATGTCCAAATAAAAATAGAGGGTGTCAATATTGAGAGAGTCCATGAAAACAATTTTTTGGGAGTGATTGTGGATGACAGGATTTGCTGGAAGCCTCACATTAAAGGGACTGTGAGGAGTTTCTAAGTAATTACAAAAAAGTCTTACTTTTAGATATATGCCTGATTAAAATACACACTTAAATAGCATCAAAATTGGTTATTGGCTGTGCTGACCTCTGAACTGAAGAAGAAGAACGCTTGCCTCCGCGCATGCGCAGTACTCTCTGGAGAGCTGTTCTTCTCTTTGCCTCCGCGTCCTCCTTTCAATGAGCTCCTCATCTGTAAACTCTGGCTCGAAACTGGAAGGACACCCATCATATTTAAAATTCTCCTCTACAACATCTTCATCCGATAGATATTCATCCATTTTACACAAAACTGGAAGAAGAAAGTCGTTGTGTAGCCGGCGGTCTTCCCCTGAAACAATGAGCCGTTCTGCGCATGCGCGGAGGCAAACATTCTTCTTCTTCAGTTCAGAGGTCAGCACAGTTACAAAAACATGTCTGGGGCGACACAGACTGTCGTGGAGGAGTAGCCCAAGCGGACCATGATGGAATATTGGTGAAACTAGTGAGTTTTTGGACGATTAATGCAGTTTTAGGAACAGCGCTGTATGCCCCGTGTGCTACCATTATACGGATGTCCGCCGCTCGATTTTGGATCTAAATATCTCTCGAAGCACTGTTTGCATCAGGAAAGCCTTCTGGGTGGGTATATTGTTCTGCTTCATTCTATAAACAATGTGAAAGCTGTAGAAACCGAACTTATCCTTTAATATGTTTGAAATAAATAAATATTGCCCCTTTTTTTGATTTATGTACTTGTTAAACTAATTAAAATAACATTAAAACTTTAAAAAAAAATCTGAAAAACTGAATTAATGTCATACCCAATTAAATTTGATAAAGTATAATAACCATCACATGTATTTACTCACTCCATTGTATAACATTTCTTCCTGATTGATTATGGGCTGTTCAGTGGCAATATATCTGGTTAGTTTGACAGCAATTCTGAGACTGCACTTTTCCTTATTTTCTCTGACTTTGTGTAGATCTTAAATTTGATTCAAAAAGGTCTTCAAAGGGTCTTTAAAAGCCTTAAATTGGTTTAACCCGTTTTTTGGTATACATCTATTATGGAGGCAAGGTGTGCCTAATAAAGTGGCCAGTGCGTGTATATTCATCCTTACATAACCCTGCTTTATCTCTCTCAGGCAGACGGTTTCTAGGACTGCTGCTTCCTGGAAAGGTTTCCGTCACTCACTCATAACAAGCTCATGACACATCTGAGAAACATCTCAGCCTGACGCTGTGCCAACAGCACATCGAGGAGAGGGACGAGTTTACCACGATAAAATCATCCACCTCGACTTCAGAAACACTCCTCACCTCTGAACACACTCCAGACGTCTCACAGTTTGTCTAACATGATCCATTTACTGGTCTTTAAATTAAATCCAGCTCATTTATCCCAGACTTTCACTCCCGAGATAGCAGGAGAGTAATCCATCCTGCTCCTCGGCTCACTGACGCTTCTGTAATGCTGAGTGTGCGTGTGTGTGCATGTGAGAGAGTGTGTGTTGGAGTGTGATCATCAGGCTGATTTACAGACTCTGTTTCTCCATAAAGCAACTCTGATCAGGACAAGAATCAGGTTCATCTCCATGTTTCCATTACAGTGTGGACACGCCGACTTAACAGTGTTTTTGAGAGAACTGTTTCCATGTTGAATTTTTATCCAGCAATTTAATAACTTTATTATGGCGACAGTAATGAGTCATCCCGTCTCATTTATTCCAGCAATATTAGGTTTACAGAAGAAAGATTGAACACAAGCAAAGGACAGAGTGGTGTTCAAATTAATGCAAAGCAAAGTGGTAGGTCATTGAGAATATTAGGGCCCGACCGATACGTCACCGGGTGGATAATCGGTCCCTTACAGCCCTTTTTTTTTAAAAACGTATCTTTATTGAACATTTTTTGCAAAGCTTAAACATAAGTGGGCGATGAGTAAAAGGAAGGTATGTTAAAAAAAAAAAAAAAAATCTAAAATAATACTAATTAGGGCTGCGAAGATACGCTTTTCTCTCGATTCCATTTTCCCGATTTTTTTTAGGTGCCAATTCGATTTAAATTGCGATTCTTCATTATTGCCGATTGTCAATCTTAAGTCAGCTTTTTTAACACCAGTGAAAAAGATGAACAATGATGATGCCGACAGACTATATCAGGAAAAATACACATCACATGTGAGTCTGTTTTTAGGATTTATTTAGGAATATATTTATACCAGCTGTTTATACTCTCTCTTCAAAAGCCTGGACTGCATTTAAAAGTGGCTTATTAACACAGACTGAAATGGAGCATTGAAATTGGGAAAAAAAATCAACTTAAAAATTGTCAAACAAAAAAATGCCGATACTTATGTGAATCGTTTTTTTCTCCCACCCCTTAATGTTTTCTTTGCCTCTCCAAAAACATGTCTCTCTTCAGTTTTATTTATTTCACTTAAACTTTTATGTATTTATCTATTATTATTATTAAGGGTGGGAGAAATAATCGATTCACATAAGTGTCGGGATTTTCTGTTTGACAATTTTTAAATCTATCTTTTAATTCAATCATCGATTTTTTTTCCAACTGTACATTGTTCATGTTTTTTTGCTGGTGTTAAAAATGCTAACGAAAGATTGCAAAAATCTGCAGTAATTAATTGCTGTTCAAATCTAATCGGCACCTTAAAAATCATAAAAAATTGAATTTGGAGAAAAGCGTATCGCCCCAGCCCTAATAAATAAACTCTTTTTTTACGAGTTCATGAGCTTTTCTTTCTGGCCTCTAAGTAGAAAGTTAACCTTCCTCTAATGACTTCTTATTTTCCACTCCTGTTCTGTTAAAATGTAACCGCACCAGTAAATCCATCATCCTCCTAAACTGAAACAAAACTCGCTCCTCAGTGTTTCCTTTCACGCTGGGACCCCCCCAACAAAGATTAGCTCAACCTTGAACATTTTGGGATTAACTTTTTAAAAGCTGCATCCTGACATCACTCACTTTGAATCTGTTCCCTCGTCTCTCTGGATCTGTTTGGCAGCCACTGCTTTTCTACGTGTGACGTCGTCTTTATGAGACAGCTGGCAGCGTTTATGGCGGGCAGAGACTGACGAGGTGTTTTAGGCAGAGAGCAGAAACATGGAGACGGGAGGTCTGAAAAGGTGAAGTCAACACTACAGCTGTGCAAATATGGACAGCACTTTCAATTAGGTTTCAGTCTTTTGCCTAAAATATCTAAGTCATAATTTAAACTGAAATTGTTTTAATTTTAGTCTAGTTTTAGTCGATGAAATCTACTGTAAATTTAGTCGACTAAAATCTGAAGTGTAAAGGGTAAGGCATTTTTATGTTTCCTTGAATTTCTAAAGTCATGTTTACTCTTGGATAAAATCAAACATCTAATGCAGGGCTCCAGACTAACTTTTTGCATTGGTTGCAACGTTGTACCCCAAAATTTTTCTTAAGGTGCACCCAAATTTTTCAGTGTTACCTTTAAGGTCACCATTTTATCACTCTCCATAACTTTTATATAATGTAAATGACTTTTAACAAGAAAAAGATGTAAGGAAAAATTTTCTTTATTTGAAGCAAAATTATATATTAAAAGAAAAATAGTGTGATTAAAGTGCTTCACTGAATGAAATTTACAATTTCAACCTACAACATTAAAGGTGTTATCAGCGATGTGGGAGAAAACGAGGGGAGAGGTTGTTGATAAACGAATTTAGACCCGCCTCTCCCTTTATACCTCACCCCTGGCTCCACCCCTGAAAGCTGATGGGCATGCATCGTCATGGAAACGGCCGTAGAAACTGCGTAGCTGACCAACGTAGTTAGGGTAACCCTGACTTGTCAAACAGCTCGACTGCCGTTATTTATAACATCACAACTACAGTACATTTTGGCAGATTAGACAATAAGATGAATGTCCAACGGCTGTTACTGTTATGTGAAGCACCACAAAGCTAATGTTGCTTACCTATCCAGCAGACAGACTGACAGTTCCCTCCACCGTCAGAAAGCAACACCAATGATGACCCGGGTCTTCGCTCTTTCACGGTCATAGCCCTTCTTTTTCACTTTCTGCTCCTCTGACCTTTTTCTTTTGGGCTGTTTTTCAGCCATTGCTACTGCACATATTGTATCTCTCTCTTACGCTAACTGCGCACGCTACACAACCTACTACTCCCCCTCCCCCCTCTGTCTGATCTGCGCATGAGTATGATTGCCCCCTGGATGTGGGGGGGTGTACCCTGTTTTGGTGACTCGGCCCGAGCCACAGTATTTACCTGCTGAAATTCAGAGCCAAGGCTGTGTATTGAAACCGGACTTTTTTTTCAACATGCTGTCATTGGTGACATCTTGTGGATGGAGAGGAGAAATACAGTGATTTTGACAAATCGTGCATTGGATTAGAAGACTGGAAGATCGCTGACTACACCTTTAAGTAAAATAAAAAATAATAATAATAATAATAATAACAAATTTTCAAATAAAAGTGCTTCACTGAAATGAAATTTACCCTACTGTTCCGTCTTCTCCCGCTTATCCATGGTCGGGTCGCAGGGGCAGCAGCCTAAGCAGCAAAGCCCAGACTTCCCTCTCCCCAGCCACCTCGCCCAGCTCTCCCCGGGGGATCCCGAGGCGTTCCCAGGCCAGCTGAGAGACATATACCCCTTTTCCACCAAGCTGGTGCTAGTGCTGGTGCTAGTGCTGGTGCTAGAGCCGGTTCACAATTGGTTCAAGTGCGAACCGGTTAAGAACAGTTTGCTTTTCCACAAACGGGTGCTGGCCAGAGAGCTACGTCAGCACGTCAATATATACGTCTGTATACGTCACGCCAGTTTCCCATAACAACTAGCGAACAACAATAAACAAAACAAGAAACTTACCAGGCTCTGTGGAGGTTTGCTCCATGGTTATGTCCTCCTGCATAGACTCCAGCATGGCTGTGGCCGAATTCAATGCCCTGGTAGCGCTGCACGCCGGTCGGTCCGCATCGAGCATTTTGTAATGCGGGCTGTTAAAACGTGGCCGACCATTGCCACTACGGCCCAGCTCGGTCTTCTGGTCCCTATATTCCTTCTTTATATATTCTTTATATATATATATATATATATATTCTTTTCAATCTGTTTTTCGCTTACCCCAACCCTGTCTTTTTAAAAATGGCTCTCTTCCGTGTTTTTACTCTGCTAATCCCGCCCCCACCCCCTGATGTAAGCGCGTAGGCCCCGACGTAACCTGGTTCTTTCTGCTGGCCCAGCAAAGAGTTGGTGCTTGCTAAGCACCGGTTTTGAGAGCCAGCAACCAGTGCTTAGTCTGTGGAAAACCAAAGAACTGGTGCTAAGTCTGGCTCTAGCTCCGAACCAGCCCTGGAACCAGCTTGGTGGAAAAGGGGTAATAGTCTCTTCAGTGTGTCCTGGGTCTTCCAGGGGGCGGCCTACCGGTGGGACGCCTCACCAGGGAGGAGTCCAGGAGGCATCCTGACCAGATGCCCGAGCTGCCTCATCTGGCTCCTCTCAACGCGAAGGAGCAGTGGCTCTACTCCGAGGATGACCAAATTTTTCACGATCCCTAAAGCCGGGCATCTACTGTTCGACTTTTTCGATCACAGCGTTCAGCTGCTGCTCATACTGTACGAGTGAATTGCAGGGGTTAACAGTTCACAGCTCACGATTCCTCTTCTCACACTATATGGCCCGATGCCCGATGCGATCTAACTGCTCACACTGTTCGTCCATGTACGACACGCATGGATGTATTATAAGAACTTATAATGTAATAAAGTCTTATAATACATCCATGACAACATGGAATGCGTGAAATGCAACGTTAAAGTAGTAGTAGAAGAAGAAGTAGGAAGTTGTCGGATGCTCACAGAAGCAAATGAATAACAAACAAAAACACATTGCCCGAATAGGCTCCGCTGCGCCTGCCACAGCTCAACTAGTTGACCCTCCATTGCTTGGGTCCAGGTCCACTGTGATGCCATGCCGCTCCGTCTTGTGCATTTGTTTTCTCTTCCGTATCTACGTTTGCGCATGTGTAGTGTGACATAGCCTCACGAGGGGCGACCAGGATTTCAAACAGGTTTCATATTCATCCGATCGATCGGGAGGTGGTCGTGAGGTGTTAATCGCTTCTCGTTATCTCGTGTATACTACACGATGTGAGACGCACGATTGAGCCTAAAGTCGGCTCAATCCCCAAAATAGTCGCATGGGTGTAAAAATTGTGTCAAAAAGGGCCAAAAATTGCACAGTGGATGCCCGGCTTAAGGGAGAGCCCATCCACCCTGCAAAGAAAGCCCATTTCGGCCGCTTGTACTTTAATGAACTGAAATTTAGCATTTCAAAGTCAAACATCTCAAGTTAAATAAAATATTTCAAACTAAAAAGAGCTAATGTTTAAGGTGCTATACTGGACTGAAAAATGAAATAAATATCCAGATTTTAACAACCAACAACATAACATTTAACTGGATGGTCTTATTCTCCAATAATTTTAAATCTTGAATAAGACTTCACACACTATAGTCAATATTTACAAAACTGAAACTAAGGTAGGCCTAAATAATAATAAAAAAAATATTCAAACTAATTCATGAAAAGTGACATATAGAGCATAACATTCTATAACTTTTTTCATTATTTTTTTCTCTCTTTATTTTTTTAATTTACAGCACAGCTTTATGTTCAGTCGGGGTCTGTCAGTCAGGTCATTTGTCCTCAGTGGATGTGAACACTCACTGTGTCTGTGTGACTGAGAAACTCCCCCTTAACAGGAGAAGGACTGAACAGATAAAGATGTTATGGTAAGCATTACTTTGTATTACCTGTTATTGTTTTTAATTATTTATTATCTGACAGCCACTAAGATGAAATTGGTAGAGCTTCGCTACTTCTTCAGAGTTACCACTTCGTGCTGAAACCTGAAACCACAGTCTGGCTCTGTCTGAGCTCATTTGCATACTAACAGCTGATTGGATGATTACTGAGGGCTGTGTGTGTGTGTATGTGTGTGTGTGTGTGTGTGTGGTTATGTGAGTGTGTGTGTATGTGTTCAGGCGGGCATGGCCAGAGAAGAGAAATAAAAGGAAGCAGGCGCTGTGCTTTGTCCGTTTTGGCGGATTTTCCACGACTGCAGCTACTTTTGTCAGCGTGTAATATATTACGTTTGTAGGTTTATTGAAATGTACTTTCTCATTTTCTAAACTTTGGATTAGAGAGAGAGAGAGAGAGAGAGAGAGATGAGGGGCTCTAATAATCCTTAATTGAGTGTTAGTAAAGTCTGAATGTCTAAATGAACAGAAACAAATGTTCCTTTTGTGTGAAATGCAGTCACCTTTATTTAGGCTACCTGGCAAAGCATCTCACTTACAATACCAGAACTGACAACAAACAGTGAACCTGCTCTACATGAATATATCAATTCATAAAGAGAGCAGCTCTGATTGGATCGCTCCACAACTTATCCCACCACCACCAAGCTAAGGCAGCTGTGATTGGATGTCCCTCTGAACTCATCCAACCGTTCCACTCCACCAAAGTAGCTGTGATTGGATATATTCCTAACTTGTCTCTACTTTCTAAATGACCAAATTAGCTCTGATTGGATTAAGTCTGTCAGACATTTGGGTCTAGTTTTTATTTGCTGATGAAAATGTCAGTTAATTTAGTTTGAGTTTTTGTGCATGTGCTGTTGTTTTTATAAGTTACTGTTTAGTTTTCATAAGGGGAAAAAAGGTTGTTGACGAAAATGAATTATGCTAATAATTCATTAGCAAAATTTAAAAAAAGAGAAAGGAAAAAAGGATCATGTAAAAACAACTCCAATAAAGTGGGTTTTAAGATGTGATTTGAAGGATGTCACTGATCAGCTCGCCTTAGCTTCTCCGTAGTTGAGGTAATTTGACAGAGAAAGCTTGATCACCTTTGGTCTTCAGTTTTGACTTTGGAAGAACACTTTTATTTTTCAGCAGTTAAATGTTCACAGAACTTTGTGCGAGTCCGTCTGTCTGTGTTGAGTGTTTGAGTCAAACTGAGCTGCTGTGTTTGGACATACTGGAGGACATGCTGAGGGAGTGTTTCTGTAGCAACAGTTTGTGGATGTTTGTGAGTGTTTCAAGCTCCCGTGGGATTTTGAGGGGGTGTAGACCTGTGTGTGTGTGTGTGTGTGCACTCGTGTTTCTTACTTGGTGGGGCCACACCCCCAGTAGCCCACCAACGGTATGAGGCCCTGAATCCTTGTGGGGCCAAAATGCTGGGCCCCAGAACGTTTAATGCTTTAAAGCTGTTCAGGAGCCTTCTCTAATGCTCCTCATGCTTTTTTCTTACTTGGCCCACAAGGTGACAAAAACTGGAAATGTGTGTGTGAAGTGTGTGTGCTCTCTGGCCCCCTGCAGTTGGTTTGGTGTAATCAGAGCCTCACACACACTTCCTGAAGAGTGTGTGATCTTAGCCAGTCAGACGCCTTGAGCATGTAAGCATCATAGTCTCGCGGGACTTTATGGGATTTGTCTGAGAGTTGAAACACAATATTCACAACACAGAGCAATGCTGTGCCAGGAACTGAAGAATTTAAAAAAAATAAGGTAAGTTTATTTTTTTTCTTACATTATTTTACTATATAGAGTTTTGTGGGACAACAAGAAACAAATAGTATTTGATATAGATGCTTATTTTAGCTGCAAAGATTAGCCACAGGTTAATGGTCTTCAGTTAATATTTAAATTAACAACATAAACATGTTTAAATTGATTACATTAAGCAGACAAATATTAGAATATGTGAATATAGAAAGCATTTTCCGTGGATACTAATATGAAAGACAGTTTTTGTTATCTTTAGCTTGTTAGCTGCTAACCATTAGCTTGGAGACGGCTATGCTTTGCATTGGGCTGGGCACGTCTCTGCAGCATGGCTACTTAAGTCAGTGAATATTCATGAGATGGCCGGGCTGGGGTAACGGAGGGGATCATAAGAGTGTTAGAGTGTGCTGTCACACGTGAATAGATGTCTGATAAGGTATTTGTTTAATGTGTTGTTGCTGTTTCTACTTAAATACTTGTGTTAAGTTTATTATGGATGTGATTTACGGTAGAAGATGTGGTGCCCAGGTGACGTAGAGCTAAGTGCTAACCATGTTCAACGCAGGCTTGAATGGGGCGCCTGATCACACTGAACGCCACATGTAAGGTTAAAACCTGACATACGACCAGGTACAGCTTTGTAACACAAACTCTGTGCTTCGATCTATGTAATATGTGTCACGGTAGGCTCCGACCTGGCCAAAGAAGGTACCTGTCGGCCAAGAATCCGGTCCAGTTAGCTAAGCTAACCGTAGCCCGAGGCTCCTGCCCGACAGGTAAGCTAGCCAGAGCCGAGGCTGCGCCCAGTTAGGTAAGCTAACCGTGAAACCGAGGCCCGGGCCGGACAGGTAAGCTAGCCGAGGCTGCGCCCGCCTAGGTAAGCCAGACGAGCCCGCCATTGCCCGGATATGCAAGCTAGCCGTGAGAGGCTGCGCCCGCTTAGGTAAGCTAGACGTAGCCCGATACTCCTGCCCGGACACGAATTCCAACCCTAGCCCGAGGCCCCGCCCGACAGGTAAGCTAGACGTAACACGAGGCTAAGCTTAGCCGAGCCGGAGGCTCGAGCCTGCTTGGGTAAATTTTCGGGTACGCCGCGCTTGATCACGTAGTATCGCGGAAGGGTCTTGCCTGGTCAGGTAAGCTAACTATGGTCCGTGCCCTTCTTGAAGTAAGGCCTTATTCGCGCTGTTAAATAGTCATCCGTGTTATTATTTAGGGTGGATGATCAGTGTCAGTCACAATAGTTGAAGCAGGATGTTGGAATAGTGTTACTATATGCTGTGCTCTCATAATTGAGAAAATAAATACAGTGAATAAGATAATGTTTAACTTAAATTAAATAAAATGTAATGCTACAGTGATAAATGTTAAATGAATATCATCAACAATGGAACACAAATGTGTTCCTAACATTACTGAATTACTTAATGAGCAATTTGTTTTCTTACATAGCTCAGCTGTTTAATGATATAAAATCGTTTTCACAGAGCCATGATGTCCAAAAGGAAGGCCAGGATAAAACCTGTCGAAGATGCAATGTCATACATTCTGTCTGGGAGAGACAAGCCAGGGTTTGCAGAGAAATGTATCAGTAATATCAAAGGTATGATCTCAAGCCCATTTGGTAGCTGCAAATTACAGCAGCACATTTTAATTATATTCTTTAGCACAAATGAAGAAAGGTTTAAGCTATTTTCAAAAGATATGTCATGGAAATATCTGCCTTCAATCTGTTTTGTTAAATTCCAATACAGTTAGTGAAAGATGTGTCCAAAAGTGTTGGATTTCCATCAGAGAGGTTTTTTAGTACACACTAGTGAAATTAAATATAGTAATTTAAAGTTACTGGTATTGTTTTTGCTCTATGCATAATGTCCAACATATTCAGATGTCATTAAGGTAAGTGATGGATCAATAGAAGATTGTATTGAAAATGAGAAAAGTCTGATCACTGTGCAACTGGGGATAAACAAAAGAATAATTTTGAAGTTAATTCATAGTAGTCATACAAAAGAAGAACCAGAATACAGGCTTGTAGGGCATGTGGTTATCATAGGATGGTCCCTGTTAAACAGAAAATCCTTATATTTAAAAAGTCATGGAATGTAGAAACCTTTTTGCATGCTGTATTGGAAAGGTTAAGGCTACTTGGCATGACTTCTACATAAGTTTATTTAATTCTTTGTCTTTATAGGAAGAGGAGTGTTTGCTACTAAACCAATCAAGCAAGGTTCTTTTGTGTTGGAGTACAGGGGTGAAATCATATCAGCAGAAGAATGCCAATCAACGATGTCACTGATGGTGAGTAAATCAGATGCATTTTTGGTCACAATTAGGCCTGAAACATGTTCAAATATTTAATAAATGAATAAGTAAAATATTAGACTTAATGGGCTTTGAATCTCAAGTGGCTCTTCAAATAAAAGTTTTAAGATATATTTTATAAATTTTGTATTTTGAGTAGCACAAAGTTTGTCATATTGTTTTTGTTTGTCTTTAGTATTGATGGGTCCAAGGAAGATGGTTCCTTGGAATATTAGTGACTGACAGCCACAAATCTCCAAACTGCACCATGAAAAAAGTTATAGTAAACAACAGGCCACATTTTTGTCTGTTTGCTGTGAGGAACATAGAAATAGGAACTGAACTTGAATACAACTATGGTGATTCAAAATGGCCATGCTGCAAAAAGTTGAGCTTGTTAGATCATGCGTTGGTTACACGGCATGAGTTTAGAGGTGGTAGTTTCACTTTACACAACTTTTTGTCTATTCAGTGAGAATTTTTGAGTCTTAGTTGGACCAGTGTCCAAATTATATTTGAAGAAAAAAATAATAGTGACATGGGAAGTTCCTGAAACTGGCTGATGGACAAGAAACATGTCATGCACACCATTCCTATTGGATGGCTGTATAACACTTTCTTTATTATTAAAGAAACTGTCTACACAAGGCCAAAACCAGGGTTCAAAGAGTGGTGTGTTGGTGCTAAAGAGATGCTTTACAGACATGAAAACAGTCCAAACTTCTATGGTCATTTCTGCTTTATTTTTATGTAGAAATGGTTCTTAAGACAAGTGTCCTGAATGTAAAAATAAAGAGTATTATTGTGCTGTTTGAAAGATAGGGTGAGCAAACTTTTGTGACCAGTAACTAAACCCAGTCTGATGATTCCTGTGACAGCTAACGGCCTTCTTCTTTCTGTCTAAACACTAGGGGACATCCAAACAGGCTGCAGCACCTGAGGAAGAGGTGGCTGTGCCTCCTCTTAATCTGTCTACTCGTGTTTCTGATGATGCTACTATTCCAAAGGTAATAAAAATAATAAATGTGGATGATTTCTGGACAGGGTAAACTACTAACTTGATTGATCAGCTTCTACTTGGTGTCCATTTGGTCAGATGATCTGTTTCACACATGCACCAGTCTGTTGATGTCCTTATGGGGCCCTGTATGGTACTCTTCCTACAAAAGAACTTTTACAACTTTTCTCTTCCACACACACACCACTCTCAGTTCATGTCCTCATGTCGACCTCCGCCTGGACCTCCCTATAACTGATTGTTAGCCTACAGGACAACACTTGTCAGCATCTAAACTAAAGTATTAACTACATGAATAAAGCCCCTACTGAGCTGCAGTATGATAAAGAAAATATTTGATAGTGACATCCTTTTTTTAGCCCCTTTTATGATATTCAGATAGGGAGTCTTTTAACTTGACCGTCATAAGGCACCATATTCATATATCTTTGTGATCTGTTATTATATTAAATCATATGATTCCTGTCAGACCTCACTGCCCACTTGTCTGTATCTTAACACCTGCTTTATTTGTTGTCCATTTGGTCAGATGACCTGTTTCACACACACACCAGTCTCAGTTCATGTCCTCATGGGGCCCTCCGTCTGGACCTTTCTATAACTGATTGTTAACCCACAAGACAACACTTGTCACCATCTAAACTAAAGTATTAACTACATGAATAAAGCCCCTACTGAGCTGCAGTATGATAAAGAAAATATTTGATAGTGACATCCTTTTTTGAGCCCCTTTTTGGATGTCAAGATGAGGAAACTGTTAACTTGACCCTCATAAAGCACCATATTCAGATATCTTTGTGACCTGTAATTAAACCCAGTCTGATGATTCCTGTGACAGCTTACGGCCTTCTTCTTTCTGTCTAAACACTAGGGGACATCCAAACAGGCTGCAGCACCTGAGGAAGAGGTGGCTGTGCCTCCTCTTAATCTGTCTACTCGTGTTTCTGATGATGCTACTATTCCAAAGGTAATAAAAATAATAAATGTGGATGATTTCTGGACAGGGTAAACTACTAACTTGATTGATCAGCTTCTATTTGGTGTCCATTTGGTCAGATGATCTGTTTCACACATGCACCAGTCCCTGTTGATGTCCTTATGGGGCCCTGTATGGTACTCTTCCTACAAAAGAACTTTTACAACTTTTTCTCTTCCACACACACACCAGTCTCAGTTCATGTCCTCATGGGGCCCTCCGCCTGGACCTCTCTATAACTGATTGTTAACCTACAGGACAACACTTGTCAGCATCTAAACTAAAGTATTAACTACATGAATAAAGCCCCTACTGAGCTGCAGTATGATAAAGAAAATATTTGATAGTGACATCCTTTTTTAGCCCTTTTTATGATATTCAGATAGGGAGTCTTTTAACTTGACCGTCATAAGGCAACATATTCATATATCTTTGTGATCTGTTATTATATTAAATCATATGATTCCTGTCAGACCTCACTGCCCACATGTCTGTATCTTAACACCTGCTTTATTTGGTGTCCATTTGGTCAGATGACCTGTTTCACACACACACCAGTCTCAGTTCATGTCCTCATGGGGCCCTCCGTCTGGACCCCTCTATAACTGATTGTTAACCCACAAGACAACACTTCTAAGCATCTAAACTAAAGTATTAACTACATGAATAAAGCCCCTACTGAGCTGCAGTATGATGAAGAAAAATATTTGATAGTGACATTCCTTTGGAGCCACTTTTGATGTCAAGATAGGGAAACTGTTAACTTGACCTCATAAAGCACCATATTCAGATATCTTGTGACCTGTAATTATATCCAGTCTGATGATTCCTGTGACAGGTAACGGCCTTCTTCTTTCTGTCTAAACACTAGGGGACATCCAAACAGGCTGCAGCACCTGAGGAAGAGGTGGCTGTGCCTCCTCTTAATCTGCCTACTCGTGTTTCTGATGATGCTACTATTCCAAAGGTAATTAAATAATAAATGTGGATGATTTCTGGACAGGGTAAACTACTAACTTGATTGGTCAGCTTCTACTTGGTGTCCATTTGGTCAGATGATCTGTTTCACACATGCACCAGTCCCTGTTGATGTCCTTATGGGGCCCTGTATGGTACTCTTCCTACAAAAGAACTTTTACAACTTTTCTCTTCCACACACACACCAGTCTCAGTTCATGTCCTCATGGGGCCCTCCGTCTGACCTCTATAACTGATTGTTAACCTACAGGACAACACTTGTCAGCATCTAAACTAAAGTATTAACTACATGAATAAAGCCCTACTGAGCTGCAGTATGATAAAGAAAATATTTGATAGTGACATCCTTTTTAGCCCTTTTTATGATATTCAGATAGGGAGTCTTTTAACTTGACCGGCCATAAGGCAACATATTCATATATCTTTGTGATCTGTTATTATATTAAATCATATGATTCCTGTCAGACCTCACTGCCCACTTGTCTGTATCTTAACACCTGCTTTATTTGTTGTCCATTTGGTCAGATGACCTGTTTCACACACACACCAGTCTCAGTTCATGTCCTCATGGGGCCCTCCGTCTGGACCCCTCTATAACTGATTGTTAACCTACAGGAAAACACTTGTCAGCATCTAAACTAAAGTATTAACTACATGAATAAAGCCCCTACTGAGCTGCAGTATGATAAAGAAAATATTTGATAGTGACATCCTTTTTTGAGCCTATTTTATGATGTTCAGATAGGAGTCTTTTTATCTAGACCCTAATAAAGCACCATATTCATATATCTTTGTGATCTGTTATTATATTAAATCATATGACTCGTGTGAGACCTCACTGGCCCCTTGTCTATATCTTAACACCTGCTTTATTTGTTGTCCTTTTGGTCAGATAACCTGTTTCTCACACACACACACACACACCAGTCTGTTTGTGTCCTCATGGGGCCCTCTGGACCTCTCTATAAGTGATTGTTTACCTAACCTTTCTACAACTGTTTCATGTATCCATATTCAAACTTTCTAAACTGCTGCATGATGATCAAAAACTTTTAGATAAAGAACTGTGCAGACTTTTTTCTGATGTTGAGAGTTTATGAGACTCCCACAAAATAGTTTTACTTGGCCACAAGTTTTCTCAGTTATTTAAACAATCTCATTACATATGAAAACATTTATATATTTTTAGTCCAGGAACAATGATAATAATTACTTGGTGACAGACTTTTCCCCCTAGATCTTTGAACTGTCATTCATTTTGATAGATTGTGGAAAGGAATGACCATGTACTCTGTTTGCAGATGAAAAATTACCAGTTTATTCCGATGCCTCCTGTGATTCAAGTGATGAAAGCAAAGAGGTCCCATCTACTCAGTCTAAGTCTAAGGTGGCTTCACAAAGGCCAAGGAGAGGCTGCTTCCTCCTGTAAGTCCTGTAACTACTTTTCTGAGGGTTGTTCCTCCTAGACTTGAAACAGATGATGCAGTCATAAAGACTATCATCCATGAGCATTTCTGTTGCTCTTGCAGTTTTAATGTTTGAAGGTATTTGTATGTCATTGTTTTAAGTTACTAATGGTATCTACCGGATATATAAGTAGATTTGTTTTTTCTAGTATAAATTTAATAGTTCATTCTTTTTAAATGTGAGTTCCTTAGTCAGATGTAGATCAACAGTATTTCTTCATATGTGAATTTAGTCACCTTAGCGCACGCTGAATTTTGCACCTACTACTGTGAGTGTTCATCATTTAAACATGTGTTTATGTATTTAAACTGCTATTGATTTTAGTCATATTTGGTATGAGTGATTGAGGAGCTTGCCGTATAATTTAGGTTTTTTTTTTCTTCTCAAGATCCAAAAGATTCTTGTAGGATCAGATGCCTCAAGTGTAGATATCGGAGAAGAGTATATCCCAGGTTCCATGGAAGAGAGCACAGACAGTGACTGCAGCTTAGAAATACCCATGACAAATAAAAAATATGAACAAAGTATCTACTGTTTCAAAAAGATGCAAGACTTCTAGAAAGAATAGGTTCAAGTCCTCCAGTCAGAGCCAGTTTGAGTCCTCCAGTCAGAGCCAGTTTGAGTCCTACAGTCAGACCCAGTCAAGTCCTCCAGTCAGAGCCAGTTTGAGTCCTCCAGTCAGAGCCAGGTCAAGTCCTCCAGTCAGAGCCAGTTTGAGTTCTCCAGTCAGAGCCAGTTTGAGTCCTCCAGTCAGAGCCAGGTCAAGTCCTCCAGTCAGAGCCAGTTTGAGTCCTCCAGTCAGAGCCAGTTTGAGTTCTCCAGTCAGAGCCAGGTCAAGTCCTCCAGTCAGATCAAAGCCAGTTTGAGTCCTCCAGTCAGAGCCAGGTCAAGTCCTCCAGTCAGAGCCAGTTTGAGTTCTCCAGTCAGAGCCAGTTTGAGTCCTCCAGTCAGAGCCAGGTCAAGTCCTCCAGTCAGACCCAGTCAAGTCCTCCAGTCAGAGCCAGTTTGAGTCCTCCAGTCAGAGCCAGGTCAAGTCCTCCAGTCAGAGCCAGTTTGAGTCCTCCAGTCAGAGCCAGGTCAAGTCCTCCAGTCAGAGCCAGTTTGAGTTCTCCAGTCAGAGCCAGTTTGAGTCCTACAGTCAGACCCAGTCAAGTCCTCCAGTCAGAGCCAGTTTGAGTTCTCCAGTCAGAGCCAGTCAAGTCCTCCAGTCAGAGCCAGTCAAGTCCGCCAGTCAGAGCCAGGTCAAGTCCTCCAGTCTTCCAGTCAAAGCCAGTTTGAGTCCTCCAGTCAGAGCCAGGTCAAGTCCTCCAGTCAGGTCAAAGCCAGTTTGAGTTCTCCAGTCAGAGCCAGTTTGAGTCCTCCAGTCAGAGCCAGTCAAGTCCTCCAGTCAGAGCCAGGTCAAGTCCTCCAGTCAGAGCCAGTTTGAGTCCTCCAGTCAGAGCCAGTTTGAGTCCTCCAGTCAGAGCCAGTTTGAGTCCTCCAGTCAGAGCCAGTTTGAGTTCTCCAGTCAGAGCCAGGTCAAGTCCTCTAGTCAGGTCAAAGCCAGTTTGAGTCCTCCAGTCAGAGCCAGTTTGAGTTCTCCAGTCAGAGCCAGGTCAAGTCCTCCAGTCAGGTCAAAGCCAGTTTGAGTCCTCCAGTCAGAGCCAGTTTGAGTTCTCCAGTCAGAGCCAGGTCAAGTCCTCCAGTCAGGTCAAAGCCAGTTTGAGTCCTCCAGTCAGAGCCAGTTTGAGTCTTCCAGTCAGAGTCAGTTTGAGTCCTCCAGTCAGAGCCAGTTTGAGTCCTACAGTCAGACCCAGTCAAGTCTTCCAGTCAGAGCCAGTTTGAGTTCTCCAGTCAGAGCCAGGTCAAGTCCTCCAGTCAGGTCAAAGCCAGTTTGAGTCCTCCAGTCAGAGCCAGGTCAAGTCCTCCAGTCAGAGCCAGTTTGAGTCTTCCAGTCAGAGCCAGTTTGACTCTTCCAGTCAGAGCCAGTTTGAGTCCTCCAGTCAGAGCCAGTTTGAGTCCTACAATCAGAGCCAGTCAAGTCTTCCAGTCAGAGCCAGTTTGAGTCCTCCAGTCAGAGCCAGTTTGAGTCCTCCAGTCAGAGCCAGTTTGAGTCCTCCAGTCAGATCCAGTTTGAGTTCTCCAGTCAGAGCCAGTTTGAGTTCTCCAGTCAGAGCCAGGTCAAGTCCTCTAGTCAGGTCAAAGCCAGTTTGAGTCCTCCAGTCAGAGCCAGTTTGAGTTCTCCAGTCAGAGCCAGGTCAAGTCCTCCAGTCAGGTCAAAGCCAGTTTGAGTTCTCCAGTCAGAGCCAGTTTGAGTCTTCCAGTCAGAGCCAGTTTGAGTCCTCCAGTCAGAGCCAGTTTGAGTCCTCCAGTCAGAGCCTAGTCAAGTCCTCCAGTCAGAGCCAGTTTGAGTCCTCCAGTCAGAGCCAGTTTGAGTCCTCCAGTCAGAGCCAGTTTGAGTTCTCCAGTCAGAGCCAGTTTGAGTCCTCCAGTCAGTGCCAGTCAAGTCCTCCAGTCAGAGCCAGTTTGAGTTCTCCAGTCAGAGCCAGTTTGAGTCCTCCAGTCAGTCAGCCCCAGTCAAGTCCTCCAGTCAGAGCCAGTTTGAGTCCTCCAGTCAGAGCCAGGTCAAGTCCTCCAGTCAGGTCAAAGCCAGTTTGAGTTGTACAGTCAGAGCCAGTTTGAGGTCTCCAGTCAGAGCCAGTCAAGTCCTCCAGTCAGAGCCAGGTCAAGTCCTCCAGTCTTCCAGTCAAAGCCAGTTTGAGTCCTCCAGTCAGAGCCAGGTCAAGTCCTCCAGTCAGGTCAAAGCCAGTTTGAGTTCTCCAGTCAGAGCCAGTTTGAGTCCTCCAGTCAGAGCCAGTTTGAGTCCTCCAGTCAGAGCCAGTTTGAGTCCTCCAGTCAGAGCCAGGTCAAGTCCTCCAGTCAGAAGCCAGTTTGAGTCCTCCAGTCAGAGCCAGTTTGAGTTCTCCAGTCAGAGCCAGGTCAAGTCCTCCAGTCAGAGCCAGTTTGAGTCTCCAGTCAGAGCCAGTTTGAGTCCTCCAGTCAGAGCCAGTTTGAGTCCTCCAGTCAGAGCCAGTCAAGTCCTCCAGTCAGAGCCAGGTCAAGTCCTCCAGTCAGGTCAGAGCCAGTTTGAGTCCTGCAGTCAGAGCCAGTTTGAGTTCTCCAGTCAGAGCCAGTTTGAGTCCTCCAGTCAGAGCCAGTCAAGTCCTCCAGTCAGAGCCAGGTCAAGTCCTCCAGTCAGGTCAAAGCCAGTTTGAGTCCTCCAGTCAGAGCCAGTTTGAGTTCTCCAGTCAGAGCCAGGTCAAGTCCTCCAGTCAGGTCAAAGCCAGTTTGAGTCCTCCAGTCAGAGCCAGTTTGAGTTCTCCAGTCAGAGCCAGGTCAAGTCCTCCAGTCAGGTCAAAGCCAGTTTGAGTCCTCCAGTCAGAGCCAGTTTGAGTTCTCCAGTCAGAGCCAGTTTGAGTCTTCCAGTCAGAGTCAGTTTGAGTCCTCCAGTCAGAGCCAGTTTGAGTCCTCCAGTCAGACCCAGTCAAGTCTTCCAGTCAGAGCCAGTTTGAGTTCTCCAGTCAGAGCCAGGTCAAGTCCTCCAGTCAGGTCAAAGCCAGTTTGAGTCCTCCAGTCAGAGCCAGTTTGAGTCCTCCAGTCAGAGCCAGCTTGAGTCTTCCAGTCAGAGCCAGTTTGAGTCTTCCAGTCAGAGCCAGTTTGAGTCCTCCAGTCAGAGCCAGTTTGAGTCCTACAGTCAGAGCCAGTCAAGTCTTCCAGTCAGAGCCAGTTTGAGTCCTCCAGTCAGAGCCAGTTTGAGTCCTCCAGTCAGAGCCAGTTTGAGTCCTCCAGTCAGAGCCAGTTTGAGTCCTCCAGTCAGAGCCAGTTTGAGTCCTCCAGTCAGAGCCAGTTTGAGTCCTCCAGTCAGATCCAGTTTGAGTTCTCCAGTCAGAGCCAGTTTGAGTTCTCCAGTCAGAGCCAGGTCAAGTCCTCTAGTCAGGTCAAAGCCAGTTTGAGTCCTCCAGTCAGAGCCAGTTTGAGTTCTCCAGTCAGAGCCAGGTCAAGTCCTCCAGTCAGGTCAAAGCCAGTTTGAGTTCTCCAGTCAGAGCCAGTTTGAGTCCTCCAGTCAGAGCCAGTTTGAGTCCTCCAGTCAGAGCCAGTTTGAGTCCTCCAGTCAGACCCAGTCAAGTCCTCCAGTCAGAGCCAGTTTGAGTCCTCCAGTCAGAGCCAGGTCAAGTTCTCCAGTCAGAGCCAGGTCAAGTCCTCCAGTCAGGTCAAAGCCAGTTTGAGTTCTCCAGTCAGAGCCAGTTTGAGTCTTCCAGTCAGAGCCAGTTTGAGTCCTCCAGTCAGAGCCAGTTTGAGTCCTACAGTCAGACCCAGTCAAGTCCTCCAGTCAGAGCCAGTTTGAGTCCTCCAGTCAGAGCCAGGTCAAGTCCTCCAGTCAGAGCCAGTTTTAGTTCTCCAGTCAGAGCCAGTTTGAGTTCTCCAGTCAGAGCCAGTCAAGTCCTCCAGTCAGAGCCAGTTTGAGTTCTCCAGTCAGAGCCAGTTTGAGTCCTACAGTCAGCCCCAGTCAAGTCCTTCAGTCAGAGCCAGTTTGAGTCCTCCAGTCAGAGCCAGGTCAAGTCCTCCAGTCAGGTCAGAGCCAGTTTGAGTCCTACAGTCAGAGCCAGTTTGAGTTCTCCAGTCAGAGCCAGTCAAGTCCTCCAGTCAGAGCCAGGTCAAGTCCTCCAGTCTTCCAGTCAAAGCCAGTTTGAGTCCTCCAGTCAGAGCCAGGTCAAGTCCTCCAACCAGGTCAAAGCCAGTTTGAGTTCTCCAGTCAGAGCCAGTTTGAGTCCTCCAGTCAGAGCCAGTTTGAGTCCTCCAGTCAGAGCCAGTCAAGTCCTCCAGTCAGAGCCAGGTCAAGTCCTCCAGTCAGGTCAAAGCCAGTTTGAGTTCTCCAGTCAGAGCCAGTTTGAGTTCTCCAGTCAGAGCCAGGTCAAGTCCTCCAGTCAGGTCAAAGCCAGTTTGAGTCCTCCAGTCAGAGCCAGTTTGAGTCCTCCAGTCAGATCCAGTTTGAGTTCTCCAGTCAGAGCCAGTTTGAGTTCTCCAGTCAGAGCCAGGTCAAGTCCTCCAGTCAGGTCAAAGCCAGTTTGAGTTCTCCAGTCAGAGCCAGGTCAAGTCCTCCAGTCAGGTCAAAGCCAGTTTGAGTCCTCCAGTCAGAGCCAGTCAAGTTCTCCAGTCAGAGCCAGTTCAAGTCTTCCAGAGGGGACCCTTCAGCTTGCCAAGATGAGCAAAGTTCTCATGGCATTGGAGCAGGGACAGCTTGGAAAATACAACGGAAAGAGCCTGGATGAAATTCACATCAATCCAAACGGTACTTGGATAAATATATAGATAAGTGTATATGTTTTTTTTTGTTTTGTTTTTTTCTGTTATGGAAAGACAAAGGTTTGAACAGGGCAATCTTGTAGTTGTTAGAGTTTCTGTTATAACAGCAAAATTGAAATTAATCAGTCTAGTTTATGTTCCCCTTGTTCTGCTCTTGATTGTCAGTGATGGATCACTACACTTTCAACTGTCCTGGTCATTTATGCTCTATTGTCATTTCACCTTCCAGAGACTGTTGAAATTGAGGCTTGTTCCCAAGAGGATATGGAAGGTATGTGTGAATCATTTTTTACACTGGTTGTGAGTAATCAATAACTGACTGGAATATTTAGGTCTATATTTCCTCTGGCTATTTAATGATTGGGTCTGCACATTTTGAAACGGGGAAAAGGGACAATATTCTACCATATAATATTTAGGGCCCTCGATATGTGGAGACTTCTATAGACTCTTTAAATAAAAATAATGTATTTGCCATATTTTAAACCTTCTGTCCGTCAAATTAGAGTGTGTAAAACTTTCTTTGTCACCTTCAATAGATTCACATTAAATACAAAAAATATCATGAAAGAAAAGGATAAAATGCAGCCCGCTTACTGAAAAGTCGTTCTGTCTCCTTTTTTTTTGTAATAAGCAATTTTATGTTACCAGATGCCAGAATGGCTGAAGGCCAGGGTCAGAAGATGAGACCAGCACCTCATCACTACAAGAAGGGACCCCTACAGCATCTACCAAAAACCAGAGGACATTTTCAGAAAAGAGAGGTGCGTTAAAAACATGGCAGGCTATTTGACTGTACAACATTTGATATGCAACTTCATTGCCTACTGTGTAGTAAGCTAGAAAGATGGAGAACACAGAAAAACTAACTCCCCTCAGACCAAGTTGGCCTGAAAATATCTGTTGCAATCAGAGGCACAGGAACTAAATCCACTACATATATTTCTCAACAAAATGTTTGATTTTTTTTAACTCTGACATGTTTCCTCTACAAAATGGTTGATTCCAATTTTCTTTTCACTGCAGAAGTCAGAAAATTCATCAGAATAGTGTATGATCATATATGCAAATCCACAAACTCTGTTAAAGGAAAAGACAGTGTAATTGCATGACAATTTAAATTACAATTTAATTGTCATGCAGTTGTGGATTATGACTATATTGTGATTTATAGGCATGGTTGAAGCTCTGGTGTCTGCATCATGATGTCACATAGGCTGTATGGCTTTCTATTATATGATCAAACTTTAGGGCTGTGAAAATCATGGGTGAGGGAGGGAGATAGCCCTAAAAAAACTACATATTTAAAGCTGGGAGAATTATGGTGAGTTGTGGGATAAATACATTTATTAATCATCTGTAAAGCACTCCATCATGAAAAATAAAAACATCTTTGAACATTTTGTTCAGATTTTTTGATAGATATTAAGAATCTCTGAATTAAGGAAAAAATAAATAAAAGCTCACCAAATGGGTTAAACAAGATCACCAGATCACAATTGAAAGTGAGACCTGAACCATGGAAAACTTAGATGCTATATTGGGCATGCCCAATATTATAAAATGTCAATAGACATGTTATCTTTACCTATAAAGTAGAAAGAAATGCTCAAATTAGCATCACTTTCAGAAAAATAGAAAGTGAATTCTCCTGATGACAACCATTAATATAAATTATCTGTGCACATTAGGGAAATGCTCATTAGAGTCTCTGTTAATCTGGTATTAGCAGGTTCATCCTTGTTGTGCTTTGTAGTAGCTATAGCACAATGGCAATATGTTAGATTAAAAAGCCAGTTGTAGCAGTTTAATACAAAAGATCCTCAGCTAAGTCCTTACTTTAGCCATAGATGTGGTAACATGTTAATAATCACTTGACTGCATCACTTTATCAGTCTTATTTCTCTTGATATTTGACATAGTATAGCTTTCTTAAAGGATAAGTTCGCTTCCTTCAGCTGTCACATTGTTTATAGAATGAAGTAGAACAATATACTCACCCAGAAGGCTTTTCTGGTCCAAACAATGCTTCAGGAGATATTTAGATCCAAAAAAAAGCAGCGGACATCCGTATAATGGTAGTACAAAAGGCGTACAGCGCCGCTCCTAAAACTGCATTAATCGTCCAAAAACTCATGAGTTTCACCAATATTCCATCACGGTCCACTCACGCTACTCCTCCATTACAGTCTGTGTCCCGGCACTGTTTGGATCAGAAAACCCTTCTGGGTGAGTATATTGTTCTACATCATTCTATAAACAATGTGAAAGCTGTTGAAACCAAACTTTTTCTTTCAGGCCTACGCAGTTTACCTGCCCCACCTACTGACTTTGATTTAACTTTTATTTCAATGTTTATTGAATTTATTAATAGGATAAATGCAAAAAAGCAAAAATAATAAATTTAAAGGAGCTGAATAAAGAATCTTATATGATCTGCTCATTTTTTAGCAGACACTTATTAACAATGTAGATAATTAAACACAAATATTTTAAATCAATTAGCTGCAGGGCCAGGAAAGCACTTACTTCCCTCTGTTAGAAACATGGATTCAATTTACACTTCATCTGAAAAAGAAGGTCAGAAAACAAACTGCACAGACATAGATTTTAAATGTTTGATTTAGATTCTTTGGTTTCTTTGTCAATATTGTTCCATCCTCTCTCAGGTCCTACACCTTGATTTTTTTGTGATCAACTTTTCATTAACACTATTCATCATTACAAGTATAATACAGAACAAACAAAAGTGTCCACCATAGCTGCTTCAGAACAGGTGCCATGAAAAAAGAAGCCCCAGCCATCCACCTAATTCCCTTAAAACGGGCCTTAAACAACCCCCACACCCACCCCACTGTCTCATCTAAACTTACAAAAAAAAACGTATCACACTTAACTCCTAAATAATCTCCCAGACACTGAGGTCATTCTTGGAAATCTTGCTTGCTGCATCTCTCCAAAGACTGAGAGCTTTATTAATGCTAGCTGTCCTAACTCTAATTTACAGTCATCGCTAGTAAATTAATGATTGGATCAGGAGTCAGTTGATTCAGAATCAGTCTGGATATTGCTGAAGCTACCTTACCCCAAAACTCATGTACTTTACCATTATTCCCAGAACATGTGTAAGAAGGTACCAATATGAACAGGTTGACAAAATGTACTGTAAGGGCTGGGAATTGCTTTTGTAGTGTATTTCATCTGCTGGGTTCAATAGGTTCTTTGACACATGTTAAAATGGAAAAGTTGTTGGTTAGTATTTTTGCAACATCTCAGATAACGCTCCTTTCACAGCATTATGCACCACAGATTCTAGCACATTTTGCTGTTTCTTTAAAACTTGAGTAGTGGCCCTCTTCCATGTTTACTCCAGTGCTCACGTTAGCTTGCATAATCAGTGCTTTCTGAAAGTTATCTGTCAGTAAAGATGTTGATACTGTTTGCTGTCTTCTTGTACCTCCAGGCATGTTAGGCAGTCAAAAAGAGTTTGGTTAAAGTTACTTAGCCATTAAATAGACTGATTCAGTAAGGAAGTGGGAGGGTTATGAGAGGAGCTTTAGCTCTGCGCAACCATTGCAGTCAGCAGTCACGTGATCTCCAACCACACCTCAGCTTTTTAAAGATCTCCTTTAAGATATACTGACTCTCTTTTTTTGAAATCCTTAAAAATCCTTAATTCCTTGATCCATAATTGGTCAGCTATGGAACAATCATTAATTTATATAAAAGTCACGGTCCTAAAATCTACAAACGAAATAGTATGGCCGCTAGGACTGACCCCTGAGGTACCCCACAGATGAAGTATTCTCTATTGAATTTTATTTCATTTATCTGAACAAACTGTTTTTTTCCTAAAGAACTTGCTGTCCATTCACATGCCAGACGCCTCTTACCATAATTACTTACTAGAAGTGTAGTATGGTGTCAGATGTTTTTTGGGTCAACAAAGATGCTTAATGTGATGTTTCTATATAATTTCTATGGACATTTCTTCAGTCAAATCCATTAGTACAATAAATGTAGAATGATTTGTCCTAAATCACACTGACTGCAACCTAAAGTAATGTATTTTCCAGGAAATGCATCTTACCTGGCAAAAAAGTTTTTTTTAATATTTATGAAAATTGTTGAATCAAAAAATGGTCTGTAGTTGGAGAAAAATGATTATCTCCACTCTTATGAAGTGGAATCACCTTAGCAGTTTCATGTCAGGAATTACTCCTGTTGAAAAAGACTGATTACATTTATACAGAAGTGGTTAAAGAAAATTCTATCATACTCTTTGAGTATTTTATCAATGCCCTTACAATCAGTTGATCCTATACTTGCACATCTTTTACATAATACAGTATTTTTTCTTTCTATAATGCTACCAAGAAAAATATTGTTAACATAACCTCTGAGTTGCCTCAGCCTCATTTTTTCCATTGATTTGGGATTATATATTTTTTTGCAATAGTAGGACCCACTTCTACAAATAATTCAGTTAATTTACTATAATGACTTTTTTCATGTCTTTATTATCTTTTACAAAAAAGTTTGGGTCTTAACTGTATCTTTTTTATCATACTATTTATTATTCCCCATATTGCTAATACTTTATTTTATTATCATCCATACTAACTTTTTATATAACTATAGCTTTTTATAACTGTTTTTATATTTCTTATACCTATCGTTCTTATTCTTGAAAAGCATCTATATAAATAAATCTTTTTTTAGGCATTTTTCAAACCTTTAATCATCCGTGACTTGTCATCACATTCTTGGCAAAAGTATTTCCAAAAATTTTTCATATGCCTTTTTAACATCACTTACATTCACTTCATTACAATTCTGTTTTTTTATGTCCTCATTTAATGCCATCACTGCAGCTGGTTACCTGTTTCTTTTGAATATCTCTCTTGATTTCTATATCAATACAGTCATGATTTTTATGAACAGAAAAGAGAGGCAGATAATCACTCACATCTGCCATCAGGATCCCACGCACCACTGCCCCTTCTGTATTGTACTGTACTGTATTTCTGTTTGTATTTAACAGCTTCACTCTCTGATTGGATTATTTTGGGTTATGTAATTACTGGAAAAAAGACTCATACTTAGCATTAAGTTCATGAATTCACCAATGACCTCAAATCACAAGGATACTCTAGAGCAGTATTAAAGTCCTCATAGAGAAACAGCCTTATAATAAGATCTGTCAAACAACTCCATCATTAAATCTGTAAAAGACTCTACATAGGTGCCTGCAGCTCTGTGAATGCGACTGTAACGTATGTCTTGGAGACCAGGTAAAGTTTTTCAGGGCACAAAAGTGTTGAGTAAAGTGGTTTTTGTGTGTGGCAGTGGAAAGACTGCACACCCAGTAGGTAGACACTGACATGGGATTAACTTGGTTCCTTTTAAGATGTTTTGTCTATTTAGTGAATTATTTCATGAGTTAATTCAGTGACTTTTGTAGTAACAGTACATCAGTTTAATTAAGGGGCATATCAGAAATTCTAGAAAAACAACAAGAATTTGTTGTGTTGTAACCCAGGTAGGAGGACAACAGAAACTGAAAGTTTTTTATTTATTTTTTATATTGTTTGCATGTGTATGAATAATACTTTGCATTTGTGAACATTTATTAGCACAGCCAGTATTAGGGTAGATAATTGAACTCTGGGCTAGACTAAGCCATGGATAAGCTAACTTTTAAAGACTCCTGGTCTTTAATAGTCTTTAGTTCTATGACACCTAGGGTGTTGTGTGTAAAAGAGGTATGCAGTCAATGATTGGTAAAACTGTGTATTTTTCCTGACTGTAAGAGAGTCTTATGGTCTCAACAAGTCTGTTCCTTATTGGATGGCCAGTGGAATCAATCTGATAGTCCTTCAGTTCTTGTTACAATTTAAAGTTCTTAAAACTCTGTAACTTGTCCTTTTGTATGCCCATTTAGGTAAACAAACTGTTGTTTAAAGAAACTGGACACAGGAAGAATGTGCTGCAGTTCAAAGACATTTAAAGAGATTCATTGTGATGAACCAAGTCCCAGGGAAGGAGGACTGTCAGCGCTGCATCACTGCAGAACCTCAAGCCCTGAAGAGCCGAGACTGGAAGGCAGTGAAGTATTTTGTTAAAAATAGAATTACTTTCTGCGAAGAAAATTAGAGTGAGAGTGATTCACTGAACAATGTAGAGGATACTGTAATGTCTTGTTTATAACACACATTTTTTCCCCTGTTAAACAAGGTCTGATTTTCAGATGTGTGTTTTCACGTGAGTACAAAGAAAATACTAATTATTTTGTCACAGCAACATCAGTTACATTAAATCTGATACAAACTGAAACATTCTCCATGAAACATTGCCACCAAACGTGCATAATTCTGTTTAAACTGACAAACTAGTTTTCCTTTGTGTTATCATAGTTTACTTCTCAAGTGTTCCCACTCATCAGCAACCACAGGACACTGTCATTTTGTAAACAAGGAACATAAAATAGCTGTGCTGTGATTGGTTGAAGACACCAGCATGTTGATAGCTGCTCTATGATTGGTCGGTACACTATGAGTGAGCATGCTCAGGCAGAAATGGAGTAACTGCACATGCCTGAAGCAAAAGGTGTTCCCACATCCATTTGCGAGAGATAATTGTGTATTTGTTTTGAAAATACTGAAATTTCATTGATTTAGATTTTGAATAGAGGTCATTTTTTAGTTACTAAGAGAGTAAGGTTTGGGCAAAGTTTGGGTGTTGTGTTCATACAGTGTTTTTCCTGATAAAAAATCATGAAAACTTGGGGTGTATGTTATAATGGAATAATTCCAGTAGGCTGGTCGGCTTTAATTTTTGAGATGGCCCTTACTGGAGGCAGAACAAAACACAAAAATGTTTTTATGTTCTCTAAAGTCTCACACATATGAAATAGATTTGTGCATTATAACAGACACTGAGCTCAGGTCTATCAATGTCCCACTCAGTCTGACTGAATGTATTTCTGAAAGTTTTTAGGAAATGTGCTGTAGTATTGATAAATTTAATCACTTTACAGTTTTTCACGATTGTTAACACACACAAATCTAAACTTTGGCACAATTTGCACAACCTTATCTTCACCTACCTCAACCCGAATTGTCACAACTTCAAACTCCCTTATGACTCCCTTAGACTCTGACTTCCTTCTTTACACTCTGACGTCAATTGCACATTACCTTGTTGTCTGAACACTACACACAATGTTCTGTTGTTACACACACTTCTCATGTAACATCTCAGTGGTATCAACCTACAACACACAAGTGTTCAAAACTCGACAAATTCAGGTCTGGTGAGCAGTTAGCAATCAGGACTGCAGCATATCAGGGCCTTGAGCCTCCTCCTCTGTGTTTGGTGAACAATGGAGAACCTCAAGAGAGCAACCAGAGAGGGAGAAGTTAAGAGTGAGAGGAGGAGGGGGAGAACAAGGAGGAGAACAAGGAGAAGGAGGAGGAAGGAGGAGGAGCAGGAGGAGGACAGAGAGGAGCAGGAGGACAGAGAAGAGCAAGAGGAGGACAGATTGGAGCTCATTTCTGTCCTCCTTCTCCTCTGTCCTCCTGCTCCAATCTGTCCTCATGTTCCTGCTCTTCTCTGTCCTCCTGCTCCAGTCTGTCCTCATGCTCCCGCTTTTCTCTGTCCTCCTGCTCCTGCTCCTCTCTGTCCTCCTTCTCCTCTCTGTCCTCCTGCTCTTCTCTGTCCTCCTGCCCAAAGCTGTTCTTCTCCTGGCCCTCTCTGTACTCCTGCTCGATTCTGTCCTCATGCTCCTGCTCTTCTCTGTCCTCCTCATGCTCCTCTCTGTCCTCCTCCTGATCCTGCTCCTCTCTGTCCTCCTGCTCCTCGTGCTCCAATCTATCCTCCTGCTCTCCTCTGTCCTCCTTCTGCTCCTCTCTGTCCTCCTCGTGCTCCTCTCTATCCCCCTGCTCCTATCTGTCCTCCTTCTCCAATCTGTGCTCCTGCTCCAATCTGTCCTCCTGTTCCTCTCTGTCCTCCTGCTCCTCTTGCTCCAATTTGTCCTCCTCCCGCTCCAATCTATCCTCCTGCTCTCCTCTGTCCTCCTGCTTCAATCTGTCCTCCTGCTCCTCTCTGTCCTCCTGCTCCTCTCTGTCCTCCTGCTCCTCTCTGTCCTCCTGCTCCTCTTGCTCCAATTTGTCCTCCTCCCGCTCCTCTTTGTCCTTTTGCTCCAATCTATCCTCCTGCTCTCCTTTGTCCTCCTCCTGCTCCTCTCTGTCCTCCTCGTGCTCCTCTCTATCCCCCTGCTACTATCTGTCCTCCTGCTTCAATCTGTGCTCCTGCTCTTCTCTGTCCTTCTGCTCCTCTCTGTCCTCCTCCTGCTCCTTTCTGTCCTCCTGCTCCAATCTGTGCTCCTGCTCCTCTCTGTCCTCCTCCCGCCTCCTCCCTGTCCTCCTGCTCCTCCTGCCCTCTTGCTCCAATCTGTCCTCCTCCCGCCCTCTTTGTCCTCCCTCTCCAATCTGTCCTCCTGCTCCTCTTGCTCCAATCTGTCCTCCTCCCGCCTCCTCTTTGTCCTCCCTCTCCAATCTGTCCTTCTGTTTCTGTTCCTCTCTGTCCTCCTGCTCCTCGTGCTCCAATCTGACCTCCTGCTCCTGCTCCTCTCTGTCCTCCTCCATTCCCTCCTTCTCCTCTCTCCACCCCCTCCTTTTCCTTCTCCTTCTCCTTGTTCTCCTCCTTGTTCTCCCCCTCCTCCTCTCACTCTTAACTTCTCCTCTCGAGGTTCTCCATTGTTCACCAAACACAGAGGAGGAGGCTCAAGGCCCTGATATGCTGCAGTCCTGATTGCTAACTGCTCACCAGACCTGAATTTGTTGACTTTTGAACACTTGTGTGTTGTAGTAGGTCAGTGGTTCCCAAACTGGGGTACGTGAACCCCTGGGGGTACGCGAAGAGATGTAGGGGGTACATGAATACCTGTCAGGTTTCAAACAGTTGTTTCAGTAGTTCAAGTTCAAACTGGTAAATGTTGTATTGTGAGATTTGATAAAGGCCTAAAGTGTTGGCAGAGAGGCTGGAGGATGGATTGGTGAGGCATCATGGAGAAGGAAATGTGTCCTGAATCTAAGATTCTTCTATTAACATACGTTCAGTCAGACAGCCTTCTTATTAGAGCTGTTGTGAGTCTGTAACAGTTTCAAGGTTATTAATGAATATGTTCCAGAAATGTTAATTTCTTTTTCAAAAGTGAACTGGCGTTGTCCACTGACATAGCTAGTAAATGTATTTAGTGAAAAATAATACACTTAAAGAGATTTTATTTCTATGTTGTGCATGTTAAATGTGGGAGGCAGGGTGGCGGTAGCCTTACAGATCTATTTGTTTTTCTCGCCGCTGTAAGTGTGTGAGAGTCGGGGGAACATGGCTGGAGGTCAAGTGACTGAAGGGGTACAGGCTGTGAAAAGTTTGGGAACCACTGTAGTAGGTTGATACCACTGAGATGTTACATGAGAAGTGTGTGTAACAACTGAACATTGTGTGTAGTGTTTAGACAACAAGGTGATGTGCAAACTAGTTGCACACTTCTTTACACTAGTCAGAGTGTAAAGAAGGAAGTATGAATGGTAGGTGAAGTTAAGGTTGTGCAAATTGTGCCACAGTTTAGATTTTTGTTTGTTAACAATCGTGAAAACTGTAAATTAAAATATCTTTACATCTGAATCTATTTCATATATCTGAGACTGAAGCTTAACCTGAAAACATGCTTGTGCTCTGTTTTACCTCCAGGAAGGGCAGATCAAATTCTAAAGCCAGCAAAAAGTCTACAGTGTTACCATGTTTTTATGTTACTCTGTTATGTTTTATCAATGCAAGGAGCTGTCACTGTTTTCCTGTTATCAAATCTCACTGTTATAATCAGCACTTGATTTTGTTCAGCAGAGGAAATACAGGGTGTAAAACTCAATGTAAACCTGTGATGTAGTCCTTGTTTTGTTTGATAATAAGAAACAAACTGTTTAAACATCAGATACCTCCATTTAGTTTTTGGTCCCACCTAAGATATAAAGACCTGAAATGTCTGTGTGTGTGGAAGTGGACCCCACAAGTATTGAATGCTAGAAACGTGTCCCACAAGTGACCAAAAAACTAGCGTAGAGAAAAAACTTTGGAGTTTGGATAATCTGAAGTGACTGAAAATTTTGTTATTTTTTTTTACGCTAGCCTGATTTTTTACAGAGGCCTGGGACCATTGGAAAGGGTGGGCCCCACTAGTGGGTCAAAAACTCGGGGCCCCGCAAACTGACAAATACGAGTATGTGTGTGTGTGTGTGTGTGTGTGTGTGTGTGTGTGTGTGTGTGTGTGTGTGTGTGTGTGTGTGTGTGTGTGTGTGTGTGTGTGTGTGTGTGTGTGTGTGTGTGTGTGTGTGTGTGTGTGTGTGTGTGTGTGTGTGTGTGTGTGTGTAAATCAGTGTTGGCTGGAAGTGCCGGTGTGAGCTAATGCACATCTGTGAGTGTTGGACTGATAGACAGAGTTTAAGAGAAGAGAGTTCAGAAGCCGAGTCCTCGTCCGAGTTTCTAAACAAACAAACAAACTTAACCTGGTGGTCTTTTCTGGACAAGAGGTCCCGACTTCACAGCTGCTCCTGTTCTGTTATTTTTTATTCATGCCCTCTGAACAGAAACCAGATCAGTGTTGTTGTTCTTCAGCCTCATTATAAGGCTGCTGCTCCCACGTGGAGGTGGATTCAGTTACAGGGAGGCTTCTTCACTGCTGCTCTCTGTTACCACTGTGGATGCATATTATCTGGAGGGGAGACCGGGGCATGTTGTCACACTTTTTACACTCATATATATATATATATCTTGAAATTAAAACATCATATATTCAAAAAACATGTTCCAGACAAAAGACCAAAGTCTCAGGTATATGTTTTGTATTCATGTCATTTTCATATCTTGTGTCAGTGCAGAGCTATAAGCAATCTAATGGAGATTGTCACCATGTGACAAGTTGCCCCACCAACAGGTAAGCTGTCACACTATGTGAGGTAAGATGTAACACTGGATTTTGCAACCAATAAAATAAGGACAAAATTATTGTTGTTATTTTTTTAATTAAAAGTGAATAAATGACAATAATTGACTTTTATTACTCGTGAAATAACATGAAATATTATGCAACATGCATTATGAAACTGACACTTAAACTGGTCCTGGAAAAAAAGAAAATCTCTCTAGTCAGACTCCTCTTTTGAGTTGCAGTTTTGGCGTATGTAGAATGAATTGCCAGGGGTGCATTCTTCATGTGCCCATCCTTTGCATATCATGCACTGCACCCATGTTTCTCCTGGGTGGCTGTTTCCAAATGGCCTTATACAGACCAGGCACAGGGACTCATATTTTCTCTTCTTTTTCTGCTGGGTAACTTTTTTTCTTGGACCAGCTTTTGGGTAAGGCCTAATATCCTCTGGAGTTAATGTTTTGGTGGAGGAGGCTGGGTTACTAGGGCCTGGAATAGCTTCTTGGTTGGTGCCTGGGCCTGGAGCACATGTGACAACTTAGCCCCAAATGACTGTGACAAGTTGCCCCATACGACCATGTTTGCTAATGCTAGCTCTATCTTACAGCTAGGTTAAATCAGAACAATGACTGAGGTATGACTGGATGCCTTAATATCTACTTTAACAAGTCCACATGTATAACTGCTAGGATTTTTATCTGAATGAAGCTTATTTAAAAAAATACATAGTTAATATTTTTTTAAATTTAGGTAGTGGAAAATGGTTCATTGGTGCGCATCTCAACTTACAATGTGTTGTCCTCTTCTCACTCAGTCCATGAGACCTGACCATGCAAAGGAAGAAAACTAGTATTCCACTTTTTAGTTGCGCCCTCTGGTGGAGAAGATAATTGCAGTGTGACAACTTACCCGTGTGACAACTAGCCCCGGTCTGTTAACATAGATTAATGTTATGTTGCAGTAGGGCTGAACGATATGGACAAAATTTCATATCTCGATATTCATGTTAGATTAAGTATATTGCCAAAAGTATTCACTCACCCATCCAAATAATCAGAATCGGGTGTTCCAGCCACTTCCATGGCCACAGGTGTATAAAATCCAGCACCTAGGCATGCAGACTGCTTTTACAAACATTTGTGAAAGAATGGTGAATTCCAGCGTGGAACTGTGATAGGATGCCACCTGTGCAACAAATCCAGTCTGAAATTTCCTCGCTCCTACATATTCCACAGTCAACTGTCAGCTGGATTATAAGAACGTGGAAGTGTTTGGGAACAACAGCAACTCAGCCACCAAGTGGTAGGCCACGTAAACTGACGGAGCGGGGTCAGCGGATGCTGAGGTGCATAGTGTGAAGAGGTCACCAACTTTCTGCAGAGTCAATTGCTACAGACCTCCAAACTTCATGAGACCTTCAGATTAGCTCAAGAACAGTGCAGAGAGCTTCATGGATGAGTTTCCATGGCCAAGCAGCTGCATCCAAGCCTCACATCACCAAGTGCAATGCAAAGCGTTGATGCAGTGGTGTAAAGCATGCCGCCACTGGACTCTAGAGCAGTGGAGACGTGTTCTCTGGACAAATGACGCTTCTCCATCTGACATTCTGATGGACCAGTCTGGGTTTGGTGGTTGCCAGGAGAACGATACTTGTGGGACTGCATTGTGCCAAGTGTAAAGTTTGGTGGAGGATGAACTTGACTGGCCTGCACAGAGTCCTGACCTCAACCTGATAGAACACCTTTGGGATGAATTAGAGCAGAGACTGAGAGCCAGGCCTTCTCGTCCAACATCAGTGTGTGACCTCACAAATGCTCTTCTGGAAGAATGGTCAAAAATTCCCATAAACACTCCTAAACCTTGTGGACAGCCTTCCCAGAAGAGTTGAAGCTGTTATAGCTGCAAAGGGTGGACCGACGTCATATTGACCCCTATGGATTAGGAGTGGGATGTTACTTAAGTTTATATGAGAGTCAAGGCAGGCTAGCGAATACTTTTGGCAATGTAGTGTTTTATATTCTATATACCCAGAACATACGCTACAGTAATGTAGATCAGTTCTTCATCTGTACAGAAATAGGCGGCACAGAGGTAAGGGCTGTATATTTCTGCAGATGGTACCACCAAACTCATGTAGTTCAATGAATTCCTGGGCTCTAGATTAACTTTTTAAGTTGGTACCTAAAATTTTTTTTAAGGTGCACCAACACAAAATTTAAGTGCAGCAAAGTTTTTCAGTGTCGTCTTTAACGCCATAAGGTCACCATTTTATCACTCTCCATAACCTTTGTATAGTGTAAATGCTTTCAAACAAGACTAAGATGGAAAGAAATACTTGTCTTTATTTGAGGCAAAATTATACATTTAAAGAAAACAAAGAGCATTTAAAGTGCTTTACTGAATGAAATTTACAATTTCAAACTAAAACATTAAGCAAAATAAAATATCTCCAAATAAAAGTGCTTGTTCTTAAAGTGCTTTAATGAACTGAAATTTAATATTTCAAACATCTCAAGTTAAATAAAATATTTCAAAATAAAAAGAGCTGATGCTGAAGGTGCTTTACTGAGCTGAAAATGAAATCTATATCCAGATTTTAACAACCAACAACAACATTTAACTGGATGGTCTTATTCTCTAATAAATTTGAACCTAGAATAAGACTTCACACACTAGTGTCAATATTTACAAAAACTGAAACTAAGGTAAATCACAAAAAACAGTTCACAAACTAGTTCATGAAAACGACTTTAAGGGCTGAACATTTATGACTTTTTAATTTTTTCTCTTGGTTTTTTTTTCTTTCTTAAATTTACAGTCCAGCTTTATGTTCAGCCAGGGTCTGTCAGTCAGGTCATTTGTCCTCAGTGGACATGAACACTCATTTATGTGCCTGTGTGACTAAGAAACTCCTCTTTAACAGGAGAAAGGACTGAACAAATATAAATGTTATATTTAACATTACTTTGTTTTACTTGTAATTGTATTTAATTATTAATTATCTGCCAGTCTCTAAGACGAATTCGGCGGAAAAATTCGCCAATTCGGGTCCAGTGTGGCCGTAGCATAAGGGTGATGACAGGCTATGTGCAAAACATTTACAGTGACTTACTTTTCCATTTACAAGCTGCTTGCTTCTGACGGCCTACATGGTTACACAGACTACAGATACAGAAGCTGCTGGTATTTGATCCTCAAACATCCTGAGGTGATTTTTTTGTGGTCACTCTTAAGTCATTCAGTTTGACCACATGAGCTCATGATTTACACACCTGTATCAACAGTTAGCGTGTGATTCTCTGGTCCTTACTCAGACCTGCTGACTGCATCTACGGAGGCTTTGCCAGTGTTTACTCCGATGCTCCCAAGTGTCCAGTAAACAGTAATCTTCATCACAGAGAAGGACTTTTCTGAAGTTTATGGTTGTTTCGTCTTGATCTGCATGCTGCTGGTGTAAGGAAACTTTGGCTGTGCTGTGTAGAAAAGTAGTTCCAAAACACAGTAGCCTGGCAGCTGGATCCACCTGATTTAATTTCTGTAATCAGGCCGATCCATCTTGCCAAGCTCAAATCTACAATGATTGTGCTCGGCCCAAAGCGGGACTAACCTGACAAGCCAGATGGACAGCTCCGTATTGGAAATATTTCACTAATGCATCTGGGAAGGAGCCCTACGAAAATATTTTAAGCGGCAGAACCTTGGGTGAAAACAACATGGGTGAAAAAGCAACATGCTGGAAATGTGGAGGGGATGAGGGCACTCTGGTCCATATGTTCTGGACATGTCCGAGATTCATCTATTCTGGACAAAGATTCATGGTTATATAGTTAAAGGATAACTTCGGTTCCTGCAGCTTTTACATTGTTTATAGAATGAAGAACAACAATATACTCACACAGACACAGACACAGACTGCAATGGCGGACCATTCGGAGCGAATCATGATGGAATATTGGTGAAAAACATGAGTTTTTGGACGATTAATGCAGTTTTTAGGAGCGGCAATCCATTCCCTACAGGCTACTATTATATCGGTGTCCGATGCTCGATTTTGGATCTAAATATCTCCCGAAGCACTGTTTGCATCAGGAAAGCCTTCTGGGTGAGTATATTGTTGTTCTTCATTCTATAAACAATGTAAAAGCTGCAGGAACCGAACTTTTCCTTTAAGATCATGAAACTGCTGGTTGCTCTCTGTCCAAAGCTGTATGAGGAGACTCTGAGGTGTTGTTATCTTTTCCACAACCACTGAAACATTGGACTCAAACAACTATTATGATTGGATAACAAATCATCCTCAGGAACTGGAGGAGCCCTGAAGAACCTTCCTTTAAAGACCTGGAGATGAAATAGGGAAGGTCGCTGCTTATGAAAGAATGACTCAGAAAGCAGGACAGGACAAAAACACACCTCATGAGGTGGGGCAGTTATATTTCTTTTATGAAGGAAATAATGTAATGATGAGGTGGAAATGCCCCCGCCCCCCCCCCCCCTTTTTCCTTTTTCTTTTCCTCTTGATGGATATTGTATTTCATATACATTTATTTATTTATTCTCTTTGACCCACTATGTTATGGACAATAGTGCTGCGTGCAAGCCATTTTGCATGAAAGTTGACCCCTCATGTTTATATGTATGTTGGGTGGGGGTGGGACAAGGGAAGTTGTTTGTGTTTGGAATGTAGTGTGACACGTTATCTGCTGTATGATTGATGTCATGGAAAAATAAAAATTGCGAGTCATAAAAAAATAGCCTGCCACAGTCTGAAATCCTGCATATCCGTCTTACCAGCCTCCATTGTCCAACAGTTTCACTCGGCTAAATACTTAACGGCCCAATCAGGGGGGAGAGGTGGGAGCAGCGGGAGCTGCGGGTGTGACGACAACAGGAAGTGACTTGACGGGAAGTGAAGTCACTTTCTGTTGTGCAAATATTGACGGCTAATGTTGGTCAGCCTGTGGTTATCATGGTTACTCAGTGATGCTTGGTGAAATATGCTCTCCTCATAAGTTTACATCGTAGGGATTGTCTTTGACGAGGTTCATGTCACATATAAGAGTTAAGTGATACATCTGTGTGGAATAATTTAATGATAGTCTAAGGTAGTTAAGCTGATGGCTAACGGCCGTTAGCCGCTACAGCTAACGACTTGCAAGGGCAAACAGCAGTTAATGGCCGTTGCGGCTAACGGACATTAACTGTTGTTTGCCCTTGTACGTAGTAAGCAGTAGTGGCTAAATGTTAGCTGTTAGCCGCTAGATTAAGCCACTATATGCTACGTCAAAGCAGCGCTGCTTGATATGGATTGGTCTGTGATGAGTGTGATGAGCCAAACAATCGTCCAATCACAAGCTGCTGTTGTTTGTTGAAGGTTCTGGCCCTGAAAACATTTCCGCAGGGCTCCTTCCCAGATGAATTAGTGAAATATTTTCAATATGGAGCTGTCCATCTGGGGTGTCAGATTAAAAAAGAAAAGACATGGATGAAGAACTTTGATTTTGGTGTGGATCTGAATTTGTTTACAAGGATTTGTTTCCATAAGATCAGGCAGCTTTCCATACTTTGACAGTAACTGGTCTGACAGTGTTGGAAATGTTTTTGTGCAGGTTTGTGATCTCAGAGCTGAAGCTACTGATCGTCACAGCAAAGAGAGACCCCTGCTCACAATGTGAATATAAACAATACACATGCATACAATATTATCAGCGATCCTCTGTTATGATATCATCTTACTCAGGCCCTGTGGGAGAGTCACATGACCCCTGTTTGGGTAAGAAGGGGGGTCGAAAAGCTTCAATGAAAACCACATGGAGGGAGGAGAGAGCTGCGACTAAACATAGAGAGAGTGAGAGGGTAGAGAGAGAGAGAGCAACATGAGCCACAGAAACAGACCAAGGATAACAAGACAGCAGCTGTAAGAAGCTTCTGAGCCCCAAGAATCAGGACCAGGGAGTGCACCATGTCCGAGTCCATCAGAAGGAGAAACTCCAGCAGGCAGGTGCTGCAGAACCTCATCAGGTGAGACATTTGACACATGATGGGCTTGTTATTTTCAACTCTGACCTGCAGGATCAAATCAACCAGAAGTGTAGAAGTGAAGAAGTCTGTAGGAGCCAGAGGCACGTGCACATGCAGAAAAGCCTGTTGCACAGTTGCAATAAAAAATAATGAACCAAAAAACCCTTCAGCATTACTTTACACTGAAAACATCTGGTTTACCTCATTTTAAAAACTTATTTATCAACTAGAGCTGTGCATCTTCACCAGTCTCACTATTGGATTATCATTAAGTTAACAATTCAAAATCAGGATGAAACACAGTGAGAACTAGCCTTAAATTTCCATATTTCTGCACCAGGCTTCTTTCTAGATTAATAAATGAAACCTGGTGAGATATGTATATATATATATATATATATATATATATATATATATATATATATATATATATATATATATATATATATATATATATTCATTGTAAACCAAGATGAACAATTTTTTGCTGGTCTCATCTTCTTATACTTGATTTTTCCCAAAGAAGCAAAACTCATACTGCAGTTTAGCATCAGCCTCTGCAAGATTAATCCATTATTGACTTATCTTTGTATCAGTGCATTGATTAAAATATTTTATTGACACCTCTAGCAAAGAGACTCTTGATATCGTTATTTCCATGTTTCTCTTTGAAGATCAATTCTTAAAATCCTTCCATAAAAACAGCCACTGCTGTCGGATCATTTTGTGCCCCAGCGTTGAATTCATGATTACTTTAGACCCTTAGAACACACTATCACAGGAGACCGTGGGGCTGGCACGGTGGCCCTGCAGGTAGGGCATGTGTCTGACAGCAAGAGGGTTGGTGGTTTGATCCCCGGCAGAGTTTTTAATGCTCTCCCTGTTTATGCATGGTTTTTCTCTGAGTACTCTGGCTTCCTCCCAACAAACGAAAAACATAGTTTATAAGTTTTTGGTGACTCTGAATTGTCCTTAGGTGTGAGCTTGAGTACTTGTCTGTCTCTCCATATAGCCCTGTGATTGGCTGATGACCCCATAAGAGATAAGCAGAAGGGATGATGGATGGGACAGTGGCCTAACATGGAGCTGATCAATATTGGAAAAAAAACCGTATTGGAACATTTTTTCCTCCATCTTTGTGGGACAGTCTCCAGATAAATTCTGTCTTTTTATGAGCAAGTGTGTCTGTGAGAATACTTTTTTGTTTGGAGGATTATTAAAGACACATTTGGGTGTCTTAAAAAAAAAAGATGAGAGACTAAAGAAAAGAGACCTCTGTGGAGCTGCAGTCTGTTATTTCAGCTTGAATCCAAATGCTTTTAAATGTTTTTCCAGTTTGATAATTAAGGAGGTTTGAGTTTGTATGTTCAAAATTTGAGATGTGCTCTCCCTGATCATCACATGACGATTTTCAGGCAGGAACATGGATCCAAAGGTTTTGGATTATTCAGTCCATCTTTATCTGTATAGCACCATCTCGCAGCAAGTGTTATCTCGATGCACGTAGCAACAGAGCAGACTGAGGACAAACTCTTTATTTTATAGATACAAATATGCAGATAGCTAATGCAGATGCTAATACTTGGAAATGTACTGATTACAGATTAATCGACCCACTAATTTAAAAATATATGAAATTATTTTTTGTTAAATTGGTCCCAAAACACTGACAAAAATGAATACAAATAAGTCTCCTGCAGCCTGCTGATGACGTCATAGAGCTCCGAGGGAGCTATACTAATGCAGGGCTCCAGTCTCACTTTTAGTGCTGGTGCAACGTTGCATCCATAAAAATTTTAAGGTGCACCAGCACAAAAATTGGGTTTACCTTAAAAACAATTTTCAGATTCACCTTTTACGCCATAAGGTCACCATTTTATCACTCTCCATAACTTTTACATAATGTAAATGATTAGTAAACAAGAATAAGGTGTAAAGCAATACTAAATAGTCTTTGTTCTAAGTCTAACAATATGATGTATACAGCTGATCTAGGGCAACACACCCCAGTCAGAAGTGCAAATAAATTGATTATTACAGGAGCTAAATAACTGTTCACACTGGGGGCATCCATCTTCAATTGTCAACTCGGGGGTGGCGAGGTTTCACCGAGTTCCCAGTAGGAAATTCAGACTTTTGGGGACGTTCCAGTTGCAGTTTCCTGCTTGGAACTCAGAAATTCCTACTTCTGACTACAACTGGAACGCACCAAAAGACCCAAGCCAAAGCGTGTGTTTGTTGTGATGCTAAATGAATACAACTCAGACCTTCCTCAGAACTCTGCATTGCTTTACAACGTATTTTTTCAACAACTTACAGGATGCAAAGCGACGAGGTAATGTATCTCTTTCTAGTTACATAGCGGTAGTTTTTGATGTGTGACAACAAGCAATTTTTGGAAAACTTGGTATCGTAGTTTTGTAGCCGGCTATATACCGTTACTTACAGCCCGGTGCTCTAAGACGTGTCCGAATAATATAAATCTGCTCTAGTTTTAATTGTCTTCTTCCAGAAGTTGAGTATCCAGGCCAGTCCAGTTCTGTCAAGGCTAAGGAATAGCATTTATAGATAACCTATTTTGATGCTATAAAACTCATCTTAAAGTGTGTATTTCGACCAGGCATATATCTAAAATTAAGACTTTTTAAAAAGAGACTTCTCACAGTCTCTTTAACTTTACAGCTTTATGTTCAGTCAGGGTCTGTCAGTCAGGTCATTTGTCCTCAGTGGATGTGAACACGTGAATATTTACAAAACTGAAATGAAGGTAAATATGAAATAAAAACAATTCTCAAACTAATTCATGAAAAAGACATATAGGACAAAACATTTCAGGACTTTTTTTCTCTCTTTTTTTTTTTTTTTTAACTTTACAGCTTTATGTTCAGTTGGGGTCTGTCAGTCATGTCATTTCTCCTCAGTGAGCGTGGACACTCACCTCTCACCTGAGAAACTCCGCCTTAACAGGATAAAGGACTGAACAAATATAGATGTTTATATTAAACATTGCTTTATTTTTGCTTGTTATTGTTAATTATTAATTA
The DNA here is from genome assembly GCA_036419115.1 of Scarus forsteni. Taxonomy (NCBI): domain Eukaryota; kingdom Metazoa; phylum Chordata; class Actinopteri; order Labriformes; family Labridae; genus Scarus; species Scarus forsteni. The sequence goes on along the minus strand of JAZDUH010000443.1, from coordinate 2,230,957 downwards.
TCTGACAGTCTCAGAGGAATTTGGCAGAGCTTCGCTGTTTCTTCAGAGTTACCTCTCTGTGTTGAAACCTGACACCACTGTCAAGCTCCATCTGGGCTCATTTGTATACTAACATCTGATTGGATGATTACATGTGCTCGTCTCTGTGTTTGTTGTAATATGTTGCTCATGTGCTGAGGTGTTTTTTTTCCAGTCCCACACTGTGCTCCTCTGACAGGTGCCTAGTTTGGAATGCTTTTTTCCCCTCTTCTTTCCTCCTGTTTTCTTTTCTGCAAGCACTTTGACTTACATATGTTGTAGGAAAAGTGCTAAATAAATAAAGTTTGATCGATTGATTTATTAGCTGAGATATTGGAAAAAAGGCTGAGACGCTCTCTGTCTTGCAAAGCTAAGGATTCATGGATCTGGATTCAGATCTGAATCCAAATTAAATATCTTCTGTGTTGTACCATGACCAGCCTTCCTTGAAAATATAAGAATCTGTTGATGACTTGTTGAGAAAATGACTACAAAAACAAGCGTCAAGGCAGAAGTGACAAGGATTTCTACATGACAGCGGGTCAAAGAACATCAAACAAGAACATTTGAGCTTTCAAATATCTAAAAAATTGACTTAAAGTGATCAAATCTGGTTTAAATGAGGCCACAATGACCTCACACCAATTTGAAATGGAGGTCTGATGTCCTGATGTCAGCAGAGACTCTGCATGTATGATCCACATGGATGCAGAGAGCATGACGTCGTGTCTGTGCTGTCAGCCGTATTTACAACTTCTTACAATCAGTCTAAATCTCTGAAACAAGAATATCCAAACACTTCACTGGAGGTGGACGTCTCCTGGTGTATTAACCTCTCAAAACAGCTACTTGAAGGCTTGAAACCCGTAATGATGGATAGTAAAGCTCGTTAGTGCAGAGTAAATATGTATGATTTTCCAGGATGAATAACGGAGCCTCTCGCTTTCACTCCAGTTATGAAAACAGAAGAGAGTTTCTTTCTGCTCTGCTCTATAGAAGTTAGAGGCATAACTTCAGGATTTATTGACATTGCAGTCTCATTTCTCACATTGTAGAAACATTGCCATGAAAGAATCTTAAATGCCGGCAGCAGGGCTCAAAAGTCTAATCTCAAGTGTGTTTGGCCAAGCCAAATCTCATTGATTAACAAATGTGAATCGGTCAAACTTTACTTATAAGCATAGTTCATACAAATTTAATTGTAGTTCAAAGGGGTATACATGTCCTTAAATCTCTGCAACAGTCTTGAATTATTGTAATTTAACAAATTATTATTATTATTAATTTCTATGTATTATTAATACAACAAGAACTATTACTATTATCATTATTATATATTATTATTCATTTCTATTTTATAGTATTTATTTATTGATATTTTTGATTTTTATTATTACTGTGGATTTTTTATAATTATCATTTTATTATTAAAAAATGATCTTTTCTATTTTATTTACTATTATTATCATTATTATTATTAACTTTTATTTCATTGGTCAAAAATAGATTTTTATTTCAAATACTTCATTATAGTCTGTGTTAATAAGCCACTTTTGTCTATTTCAGCAATTTAAATTGAATCGGCACCTAAAAAATCATAAAATTGGTAGAAAAGTGTATCGTAGCCCTTATAAACACTGAAAAAGTGCACAGCACCCCTGCTGACCAGGAGTTGAATCCACCAGAGAATTTGCTGAATTGATATTATGTCTTGGGGAAGTTATTGCACTGATGGATTCACATTTCTTATCCAGGCCTTGTTGTAAGTGCAAATATCAGTGATATATTTGCTGTTTTGTTCCTGTTGAACAGTCAGCCTGGTGTAGGCCTGACTTCTATCTGATCTTTTTTCTCTGTAAATGACAACAGAGGCTAATTTCTCGTGTTGTTCGCAATAATTGAATCCATCTTTTTTGCTGCTCCTGTCAGTGGGAGTCTTGTTTTCTGTGCAGCAGTGACTTCAGCGAACACGACACCGAGCTCCAGTTCAATGGCGTCTTTTATTGCTGAAACTTCCCTAACGACCATGACTTCATCTGGCCAAGTCCTGCTCACACACACAAAGACACGCCGCTCCTCGGGCCTCCATTGCCTCATTGTGTAAAGGCTGGAAAAAGTGATGTGCATCAGACACGTTTCCTCCATAATCTGCTTGTGTCACGTTCAGCAGACTCTGGAGACACCTGAAGTCTCTGCCTCGGGTCCCAGTCGCTGCATCAATTAATCAGGCTGAACTTAGTCATTTCCTACACTTCCCATGATGCCTTTTAGCGTGAAATGAGGGCCTAATTGACTTCAGCTGTGGGTTTGAGTTGTGGTTTGTCATCACTGAGGTATTTATGGAGCCTTTAAAGTCCACACAGTTATTATTTTTCATCTTTTGCACACAAATCTGCCTCATTAAAAAGAACATCTGTGTACAGTAATGTCTAATTTTCTCTGTGCATTATTACAAGCTATCTCTTAGCGAAAGGAAAGTTTACGATCAGCGGCTGCATCTTTTCTGGGTGAATAAAAAAAAGGGTGGAGGTTCTGTTTCTGCTCAAGACTTTCATACAAGAGTTTTTCAGTTTGCGTCCAGATTCCTGCCTTTGTGAAATAAATTCACTTAAGCTGAGGTAAGAGGACAGTATCTTTAAAATATTAAAAGAACATTGTTTGAATTTTTAAAACAGAAAAAAATGAAGCAGAGCAAGTGTTAAAAATATCAACAAACAAAAACTACATTTGTCCCAATGGCTTTATGAATAATAAAAACATTTTTTTACCCCTATAATGTAGTAATTGATTGAATCTGAATTGATTCACCTCCTGGCCTGTGGGGGGCGCTGTGCAGTTTTTCAGTGTTTTATCCAGCTGCTTGCAGAGTGATAGGACTAAGAACTGAAAATTAAGAGTGATTTAATGGCAGTTATCAGTATTTTCTCATGTAAATAATGTAAAATATTAAACACAATAGCATCAGTATCACTCTGGAGTGTTGTCGTTCATATGCCGTATTTCCGACGTATTTTATCGTCTTTTTGATCATAGTTGGTTTTTTAATGCATTCCATAAATAGTGATTTTAGAAATTTGATGGATATATGATAGTATGATGTCCAGGCCTGTCATGGTAACAAATTTTGCTAGACGATAATTGTCAAAAAAATTATTGCAGATAAATGATATTATTGTACATATTATTTTAAAACGTCACTTTTTCATTGATATAATGACATGCATGTCGTAAAAAAGTGTGTACGCCATATCAAAAGAAATAAACTTATTGTTCTTAAGAGTTTTTAACTGTATTTTGAACGTCAAGAGCTTCTAAATAAAATAAGTCAAACAAAAATATTATGAAAAAAACCCAATGAAAATGAAATGGACTCACTTTTGGCAAAACCAAAAGAAAAAAAATAATCATAATTATTAAAAACCAATAAATAGACCCCTTCCCTGTAAAGACAAAAACAAAACTCCAATAAAACATACAACAATAAATAAAATGGAATTCATACAGTTCCTGAATTGCTTGTGACATGTACTTTCTTCCAGTCAATTCGTACTGTCATTTGTAACATTTCCTGAAATGCTGGCTTTTCAACTGTATTGAAAAGTTGCATTTGTTTTGCAATGTAGCAAATGACACTGTCTGTGAGCGCACCATTTAGCGCTGCTTTATTTATATTTACTTTGCAGACCACCATCAGTAAGCGCTGACTGTCGGGACAAAAGCTCCACTGCACCTCCCTGTCTTCATCACCAGTACTTTCAAACAAAAACGACATAACAGTTTGTCAGTGTTCATGAGCTCACACCTTGTTCATTCTGTTTTAAACCAAAATATTCCCACACTGGGGCTATGGCATTCAGCTCAGAAACCATCGCTTTCGAGCCTTCATATATGTTAGTGTTTGTTTCCATGTTACTCCTCACAACGCTCACTTGCAGCTCTGTGTGTCCGTATGAACGGTCCAACCTCCCCCACACATTGAATGACTGACAGATGGTTCACTTTGTTCATTCTACTATAGAACCAACGCACCCAGGTGTTAAGAAAGGTGGACGGAGTGAACCATCTCCTCATCCAGCCTGTTGGGTAGAAAGAGAGGAGGAAAACAAACACGCATGCACGTGTCAATTCATTGAGGCCAGAAAACTTACAGAGGATGTTTTTATTTATCATGTGGTTCATTGATTTATTGATTATCTTGACAGGCCTAATGATGTCATATGATGTATGATATGATCGCAGTGAAACTCAAGCGGACTTGATGTCACCCAGTCACGGCGACATTAGAGCTGCAACTATCGAGTATTTTTGGAATCGAGTACTCTGTCGATTATTTCTTCTAGTACTTGAGTACTCTAACAAAATATACTTTTTTGTTTTTAAACAAATAAATCAATTGTATACAATGCAACATGTTAGGGCTTTCAAATGAGCAACCAAATGCCGTTTATTCCTCCGAAAAGAGTTTTTATTTTAACAACTTTCAAAGTTTAAACCACTACTGGCTTAAAACAAAGCCAAGAAAATACTGATTTACAAAGCAGTAATATAATTCTGCAATTATATTTGTGAAGTGTGTTCTGGAGGGCATTGTGTAGTTTGGATTGAAATCCTTGATCATGTTCTTAAATCCTGTGTCCTCCACCATGGAGAGAGGACGCATGTCTGTGATGAGCATATTTAAAATGCTGTAATAGTAATAGTTGCAGCCCTAACGATGTGCTATCATGCTAAGCTACGTGCTAAGCTCACGCAGTTTGACATCAGACACACTGCACTGTGTTTTCTTTTCATCCCTTCTTGTAGTGACCACACACTTGGGACACTCTCTGCCATTTCTTCTGCGGACTCTCTCCTTTCTGTCCCTCTCTTTTCTCTTCCTTCATGAGTTTACAAGCCACTCAGCAGCGGAGATAGCAGGTGCGTTGTGCCACAGAAATGACCGTCCGTGTCAAACACCGTGCGCTGCATAGTAGTCCAGATATATATTTATACGTATAATTATATATTAAACGAGGCTTCGAGGCACAAAATTTAATTTGAGGATATTTTGTAATCGAGTACTCGCGAATATTCGAGGAATCGTTTCAGCTCTAGGCGACATCTACCTGAGGTGTTGATGGACACGTGACACAACGTCACGTTGTGAAGTCTGGTTCGGTTTGAACGCAGCTTAAGAGGGCTGCTGGATTTCTGGAGTCAGGACTTTATAACATTTTAAAATATACAAACGTATCCAAAGGGGATTTAAAAGTCCTCCATCTCTTCCCTTTATTACATTCATGCAGCATCGATGAGATCGTTTTGTCCCCAGTTGACCCTTTTCCCCCAAAGTATCAAACTGAGAGGCTAAGTCTGCCCCATCTATTTCACATAAGGCTGATTTACAACAAACCAACGAGCAGCTCCTGCCAGTTCGGCTCACGATGATCTCATGTAGGCCACATTACAACGACCACAACATGTTTGACTCACAGAAGCTCATGGACTGTCCTCAGCATTAGGCATGGCCAATGTGATGCTCGCATCAGAGTTTAACTCTTCAGTTTGATCCGCTTTGTGATGAGTTCATTTGGCTAAACTTTTGATATATTGATCTCATTGATATTGTGGGGGACGTGACTTTTACTTTGCAAGCAGCTAGCTGTAAAAGGTTGTCTTTGTGTTTATGAGGCTCTTAATGAGAGAACATTACCTCCAGGCTTTCCTCTGCCTTCAGTTACGGTCTGAATTTACCAGTGCTTCACGACAGGTTTAGCTTTATTTACTTTTCTCTCCAAGTCAGTTTTTAACAGTGTCTTTCTGTTATTCATGTGCAACATCACACTGAAAGCTGCTCCTGTTTCCACCCTTTCATGTAGTCACACAGCGACTGGATTTTGTCCATTTAGTGACAGTTTGTGTAAAATTAAGCAATGTTTCTGTTTTCATAATTATACACTGTATTGCCAAAAGTATTCATTCACCTGTCTTGACTCTCATATGAACTTAAGTAACATCCCATTCCTAATCCATAGGGTTCAATATGACGTTGGTCCACCCTTTGCAGCTATAACAGCTTCAACTCTTCTGGGAAGGCTGTCCACAAGATTGAGGAGTGTTTATGGGAATTTTTGATCATTCTTCCAGAAGAGCATTTGTGAGGTCACACACTGATGTTGGACGAGAAGGCCTGGCTCTCAGTCTCTGCTCTAATTCATCCTAAAGGTGTTCTATGGGGTTGAGGTCAGGACTCTGTGCAGGCCAGTCAAGTTCATCAACTTGGAATGAGCAGAGCAAGTGTTCATGGAATTGTCCAAAATGTCTTGGTGTGCTGAAGCATTCAGAGTTCCTTTGGCTGGGACTAAGGGGCCAAGCCCAGCTCCTGAAAAACACCTCCACACCATAACCCCCCCTCCACTGCTCTAGAGTCCAGTGGCGGCGTGCTTTACACCACCGCATCGACGCTTTGCATTGCACTTGGTGATGTGAGGCTTGGATGCTGCTGTTCCGCCATGGAAACCCATCCATGAAGCTCTCTACACTGTTCTTGAGCTAATCTGAAGGCCACATGAAGTTTGGAGGTCTGTAGCGATTGACTCTGCAGAAAGTTGGTGACCTCCTCTCACTGTGCGCCTCAGCTTCCGCTGACCCCTCTCCGCCAGTTTACGTGGCCTACCACTTGGTGGCTGAGTTGTTGTCATTCCCAAACACTTCCACGTTCTTATATTAAAGCTGACGGTTGACTGTGGAATATTTAGGAGCGAGGAAATTTCAGACTGGATTTGTTGCACAGGTGGCATCCTATCACAGTTCCACGCTGGAATTCACTGAGCTCCTGAGAGCGACCCATTCTTTCACTAATGTTTGTAAAAGCAGTCTGCATGCCTAGGTGCTTGATTTTATACACCTGTGGCCATGGAAGTGACTGGAACACCTGATTCTGATTATCTGGATGGGAGAGCGAACGCTTTTGGCATTATTGTGTATCTTTGGCATCTTTGTATATTTCTGCTGACTGTATCTGATGAGAGCAAAAAAATCCTTGATTTGCATACATGCCTGGCTAGAGGGAAGAGATTCTCGACTGGAAATGGTTTTAACTATCTTAATTTAACAAGGGCCTTTGTTGGTTGATTGATTAATTGATTGATTATGTATTTACTTGCTTCTTTTTTATTGTTATTTAACTTTAGTATAACTTTGATTGTTTTATTTTATTTATTATGCTAAGTTTTAGTTTTTTCTTCTCAATTACACACCATTACTTTCTTGCCCAGGCTGACATTTGGCTCCATTTTCTTTGAGATCTGTGCCTTTGCTTTTTTAAATTTTATGTTATTATAGTAAAATCCACAAATAAGATCCAACCTGTAAACTTTAATTATACTTTGTTTAAAAATCAATGACATCAGATTCTGGGAAATTATTTGTGCCCAGTAACAGGTACTCCCAGGACATTCGTCCAATCGCATGGCTGACTGAGTATTTCCAAAGTCCTGTTTTATTCCAGACTTTCTCCAGACCTCTATGACGAGATGGCGTTCAGGCCAGGCAGGATTAAAGTCCCCCTCCATCATTCCTCCCGCTCCGCCTCCGTCCTTTCACCTCCTCCCTCCTTCTCTCTTTCTGTCTTTGTTTCCCTCCAGAGATTTAAATTAAGTGAAACAGCACAGCAGCTGGCTGCAGCTCTGCCAGATGTGCTCGGACAATAAAAAGACTTATTGTTGTGAGTCCAGCCCTCTGGAAACTAAAACTGATCTGACAAAGAGACTCAATGAGTGGCCTGTGAAACACTGTTCGATTAATTAAAATCCAAGGCAGATGAAAACAAACGTGGATTTTCAGTTTGATACCAACAAATAACAGATTTGACCCACAAGTAGATCAACTGAGGGGAGGACGTGGTCCGAACTTAATATTTTGACCCTTTGAGCTTGTTTTACAGACTTAAGTTCTAGGGATGTAACGGTTGCCAGTGAAATGGTAAACCGCGGTAAAATTCCCACAGTGATCGTTACCTAGCCTTGCAGAGCAGACGGACCTGCCTGATTCTGAAATCATTCATCTCCGTCTTGCCAGCCTTCATTGTCCAACGGTTTCACTCGGCTAAGTGCTTAATGGCCCAGTCAGGGAAGAGAGGCAGGAGCAGCGGGAGCTGCCGGCGTGGCGACAACAGGATGTGACTTGAAAGGAAGTGTTGTACAGATAATGGAGGCTAATGTCGGTTAGCCTGTGGTCATCATGGTTACTCAATTATATTTTGCTCTCCTCATAAGTTTACTTCGTCGAGATTGTCTTTGACGAGGTTCAAGTCGCATATAAGTGTTAAATGATCCATCTGTGTGGTATAATGTGAAACAATAGTCTTAAAGCTAGGGTCTACGATCTGAAAACCAGTTTGGCTGTTGAGACAGATTTGAAAAACGCAGCCCGCCCCGTCTTCCCTCACCCCTCCCCTACGTGTTCCAAGATCCCGCCCCCCAGCACGTGTCGCCTCCTAACAACACGCCCCCTCCGATAGAGCAAGAAGCCGGCCGGCAGAAAATATCAGCAGCAACAACAACTTCAAAAACAACTCAGAATGTCAGATTTCTCATAGCTGAAAGTAACAAACACGACAGTCATCTCCCTTGTAACACACAGCGGTAACCATTTCAATTGGACCGGCGGCGAAGCGGGTCTGGCGTCGCCACTGTCCGATCAGAGCAGAGCCAATTGTGGGCGAGGATTTACGTTTCTCGGCGTGTCTTTACCAGCTCAGTTTACAATGCTAACGATGCGTGGCTAACTTATGCCAAAATCTATTGACAGAGCCTACCCGCTCTGACCAACAACATTCAGCATTCAACATTCAGCCTTTTCCGCGATACCTTTACGTACCCTTCCCTTCGATGTGGAGGGTGACAGAAGCGGCCTCCCGTTTTCGGTGCTGGTCTTCTCCGTCTCCATGACGCTTCAGTAGCTGTGCAGCTCACTTCTCACCGGTATATGAGGGAGGTAGTGGGTAGGAGGCGGGACGAAGCGGAGCAGGGGAGACAGGGGATTGGATGGACTCACGGACCGGCGGTTCGGATTGGTCAACTATCATGCCGCTTTGCAGCGGATATACTGAATGGCTTTTTTTCATTCTTTTTGGTCTTTATATTGCGTAGATCGGACCATAGGACCATAACGGCCTTATAAACGGTTCCAAATCGTAGACCATAGCTTTAAGGTAGGTAATCTATCGGTTAACCATTCCACTACATATGCCACGTCATCGCTGCGCTACTTGTTATGGATTGGTCTGCGATGAGTCTGTTGAGCCAGATGATCGTCCAATCACAAGCTGTTGCTTTTGAAGGTTCTGCCCCTGAAAACATTCTCACAGGGCTCCTTCTCAGATGGATTAGTGAAATATTTTCAATGTGGAACTGTCCATATGGCATGTCAGGTCAATCATTACTGTGTCCTATTAAAAGTACTGTTAAACCGTGTTTGATCACCACACTGTGTTAACTCACGGTGATGCTATGTGTGTCTGCTCCTCGGTGAAGCAGCTGTCTCTCACAGACGGAGGCACGCATGCACAGTTTGCTATAAATACTTGGGTATTTGGTGATCACCTCACATGCATGCAGATACTCAAGCTCCTGTCGAGACTAACTGAGAGAAATGATTGGTCCTGTCAGAACATGCTGAGTCGGGCACTCTTACACATCTTCTCACGTCCTGTGATGCATGCTCCTCCATATCTTATTTATGTGTCCACCCCTACTATCAAGACCCCACATCTCTGGTGTCCCTGGTTTCTTATAGCCTTTACTTCCTGTATGGACTTAGATCAGCACACTGCTATCTCAAATCAATTGCAATGCCTGTCTGTCCTCCTTACCATTTGTCTTGCCCCGTCCTATCTGTCACTATTTCCCCTTCTTTCGCACTGTGGTGTGGCACGGCCCTCCCCTTCAGCTCACATCAGGGGTTAAATAAAGTTGGATTTGATGGAGTAGCCTACAGGGAGGGCTGGTGATGGTAGCAGTGAGTCATATTTACATATCTCCAACTGCTAGAAAAAAAATGCATTGGTCTTTCCAACCCTGTTATCAGACATAGTGCTCAGCTGAAAAGATAATGAAGCTAAGGGTAAAAAAAAAAATTATGTCCTGAGTTTGCTTTGAAGGAACCAGCAGGATGCAAGTTTCCGGGTTGGCCTAGAAAAGTACTTAATCCCTGCAGAAGAACACAAGCATGTTCACATCAATATTCTCAACAGTTTATGGATTTTTTCAGCTTTTGAACTTGTTGAAAAAATTAAAGACACACTAAGAGTAACTCTTATAGTGTGCATCTTGTTTTATAGAAAGTTTGACCTCTTAAAATGGTGTCTAAAGCAGAGTGCACACATAAAGATCTTCAGGCTGTTTTTGCCTCAACTTCCCAACCAAGCACAGCAAACTCCATCTTATCATCTGTTTTGTAAGATTATCCTATCAGATTATCCTGTGGTCTGAGGTCTTAAGAGTGAATTTCTCCTGATTAGAGATGTCAATGTTTACAATTTTTTCTACAAGTGTAAACGTTACTACTAACCGACTTGTACCAGGTACATGTCAGTGATTAATGATCTTTTTCTAACACAGTTGCGCTATATAACCACTAGAGGGGTTTGTCTCCTTTAGAATACCCCCTTATTCCATTAAATCAAAGACATTAAAGTAGTTATCAAACTATTTTATTTATTTATTTTTTATTTAACCTTTATTTAACCAGGAAAAGAAACTCATTGAGATTAAAAATCTCTCTTAAACTAAAACCTTTATTCAGCAGGCAGAACTTAATAATTATGCAATCCATCTCACCATTTTGAGGCTTAGGCCTACTTATGACAGAAAGTAAAGCAAGTTAAAGATAAAATAAGTTATAATTATAATGGACAAGAAAATGTAAAATGAACGCTGAAAAAGGTTTAACCTTCTTTTTAATTCAGTGCTTTAACTTATTTAACTATCGTATTGATATCGAGATAGGAACATTAAAGATATTAATACCGAAAAGCAATGATACAAATGATACAGATTTCCCCTGCGCTTGCCCTGCATTCACAGCTCTGAGAGTCACAACAAATTTCAATTTTACGATTTTCTTTAAATGCACCACTTGTTTTTTACTAAACGCGTAGTCATGCCAGATATCAAGATATCTGACATGAATATCGAGATATGAAATTTTGTCCATATCTTTCAGCCCTAATGCAAATACATAACTCACCTCAAAATATAACATTGAAAAAAATTTACATGATTTTTAACTTTAACATTTTTCAAAAGTATTTCATCATGATTTTATAATTAATTCATGAAATGGTTAAATATTCAGTCTCAGAAGTTGCAGCCTGTGTTGAAAATCTCGACTATCTTGCACACATTCCTGATTTCTGTCCAGTCTAACACATTTGGGATGATGTTAAACGAGCGGATCTATATTACCTAACATCAGAGCTGAACCCCGAAACACTCGTCTGTCTGAGAACATATCCCCTTCAGCCGGGCTCCCACATCTGGTGGAAAAAGTGAAACCAGAGGAGTAGAAGCTGTAATAGCCACAGCTCTCTGCTCATGGTTTTGGATTTAACAATCACATAAGTGTGTAATGTAAAGGTGTCGACATAATCGCAGCCATGTAGTGCATGTGCAGGACTCGAGAGCAGATCGTATAAACTGTTTGGAGTTACAGAAGTGCTGCCAGCTTCAGGCTGCTGAAGGCCTGATGCTGTCCATGTTGTTCGCAGGGTGACAGCCCAGCGAAGCCAGGAGGATGCTGAGGAGGTGGAGCGTGAGAGGAGGAGGAGAGCCAGAGAGAGGCAGAGAGGAGAGGGAAGTCCGTCCTGGCCAGAGCCCCCCCAGCTCGACGACAGCCAACAGCACACAGAGTGAGTCTGCCTGTTTCAGACAAGTTTGTGTTTATAACATACACTACACTGTCAAAAGTATTCGCTCACCCATCCAGATAATCAGAATCAGGTGTTCCAGTCATTTCCATGGCCACAGGTGTATAAAATCAAGCACCTAGGCATGCAGACTGCTTTTACAAACATTTGTGAAAGAATGGGTCGCTCTCAGCAGCTCAGTGAATTCCAGCGTGGAACTGTGATAGGATGCCACCTGTGCAACCTCACTCCTAAATATTCCACAGTCAACTGTCAGCTGGATTATAAGAACGTGGAAGTGTTTGGGAACGGCAGCCACCAAGTGATAGGCCACGTAAACTGATGGAGCGGGGTCAGCGGATGCTGAGGCGCATAGGGAGAAGAGGTCTCCAATTTTCTGCAGTCAATCACTACAGACCTCCAAACTTCATGAGGCCTTCAGATTAGCTCAAGAACAGTGCAGAGAGCTTCATGGATGGGTTTCCATGGCCTAGCAGCTGCATCCAAGCCTCACATCACCAAGTGCAATGCAAAGCGTCGATGCAGTGGTGTAAAGAAGTGACCAATCACGCTTCTCCATCGGACAATCTGATGGACCAGTCTGGGTTTGGAGGTTGCCAGGAGAACGATACTTGTGGGACTGCATTGTGCCAAGTGTAAAGTTTGGTGGAGGGGGGATTATGGTGTGGGGGTGTTTTTCAGGAGCTGGGCTTGGCCCCTTAGTTCCAGTCAAAGGAACTCTGAATGCTTCAGCACACCAAGACATTTTGGACAATTCCATGCTCCAACTTTGTGGGAACAGTTTGGAGCTGGCCCCTTCCTCTTCCAACATGACTGTGCACCAGAGCACATAGCGGGTCCGTAAAGACATGGATGACAGAGTCTGGTGTGGATGAAATTGACTGGCCTGCACAGAGTCCTGACCTCAACCTGATAGAACACCTTTAGGATGAATTAGAGCAGAGACTGAGAGCCAGGCCTTCTCTACCAACATCAGTGTTTGACCTCACAAATGCTCTTCTGGAAGAATAGTCAAAAATTCCCATAAACACTCCTAAACCTTGTGGACAGCCTTCCCAGAAGAGTTGAAGCTGTTTTAGGTACAAAGGGTGGACCAACGTCAGATTGAACCCTATGGATTAGGAATGGGATGTCACTGATGTTCATATGAGAGTCAAGGCAGGTGAGCGAATACTTTTGGCACTATTGTGTAAATCAAATTCCACATGTTATCAGAAGGTAAGAATAGAGTCTGACTCTTCTGCTTTTGCACCTTCCTTTCTGTCTCACTCTTCCTCCTGAGGCTGCAGACCAGAGGCGTGAGTGTGAACAGGCAGGTGTGAGAAGTGACACGAGCTCGCTGTCCTACGATTTCCAAGAATTTTACAGGAGTGTATGAGGTGAAAGAAAGTCGCTTCAAAACAACAAATTCCTCAGTCAGTGTCCTCAGTCCAGGGTCTGGTTTGATCTCCGGTGTCCACTAGTTAAGGTTTTATATTTCCTTTGTCAAAGCGTGACATTCCTGCCAACAGCCAAGAAACCGTAATCCACCACCGAACACCTCGTTAAACCACAGCGTGTCCCGTTAAAACCGTGTTTATGAAGACATTCGACAAACAAGACAGCAACACGTGACGTCTGGTTCATCAGTAACTCTAATGCAGCAGCGAATTCAGCTAATACAACTATCACCAGATTTTTTATGAGTGTTATTTTACGTAATAATTAAGCACTCCATCACTGTCTTTGTGATTGAACAATAATTGTTTTTATGATCCATCAAACAAACTTTAACCTTCTGCTCGACAATGACATCCTCATAAAGAAAAGAGTGTATCTCTGCAACAACAAGGTCTGTTTGAATTATTTTGGTGTCATAATAAAAGTAACACTTGAGAGATTTGTCCAGATGTGGCATCATTTATATGTGTGACTGTGACAGAGTAAATGAAGATAGAAGTCAGAATCATTTGAAAGTGTCATCCTCGTCTAAAAAAAATAAACTTTTTTTATTGTGAATATCTCTTTGAATTGATGCTGGGGTGGCTGTAAAAATCTAAAAATGAATAATAAAATATGTACACATCATCTCTGCAAAGGATTTTTGTTATAAAGTGATGCAGAGCAAAATTTGAGAGGTTTTATAACAATATGGTCAGGTGAGGATTATAGAAAACAATTCACTTTTCTTACATTGAAGGGGTTAAAATAAATTTTTAATGTCACAACAAAATGTTTTTTTCTGAGGGACAAAGACCCCTGATATACCAGGGCATAAACATGTTTGAATACACTTTTAAGTTCAGATTTTCCCTTTCAGAACAGATGACAAATACAAAAATAAAACCAGAAAAACAATACCAATGAGAAAAAATCTATACATTATGTAAACACATCATAAACATAATAATAAATTTTAAAAAATGAATAAATAATCGTAAAAAAAGGAAGTGAGGGGGCTTATATTGCTGCAGAATAATTTGAAAAGTTCATACTCACCAAAATTACATTTTTTGATTGTGAATATCTCTGTGAAATGATGCTGGAGAAGCATCCTCAGTCTTCCTGTTACTCCTGAGGAGTTGTACAGTCTGATGGCTTTTATATTTTATCACAATTTTCATACAAGAAAACTTAAAGGGCAACTTCGGTATTTTTCAACCTGGGTCCTATTGCCCCAAGTGTATGTGTGTATACGATTGACGGGTACAACTCGTTTTAAAATTGGCTCAGTATCAAGGGAGCGGATGCAGCCGGCAGCCGCGAAGCTTGATCGGGGGGCAACTGCATCCCGTATAAGTTTGAGCATTAAAAGTGTTTATTTCGCCACAGACCGGTTGCGATCGCCGGTGCTAGCTCTCTAATTAGCATTGTAAGCATTGCGTTTTCCTTCACGTCCTCTGACCTGTGTGACGTCATCTGTGAGCTTGTTGCCGGAAGAAAACAGAGGAGCAATGCAGCGCGCCGCTCAGAGTGGAGCTGCTTATCCCGGAGGACAGTTGGAAGTTTTACTGCATCGGTATCATGGCTGAATATTTACCAGATTTCGAGAGTGAAGACGAGCCTTTTCATTACGACGGCCACCCGTATTTATTTGAGCCAGAGTATACGGACGAGGAGCTGCTACAAACTCAAGAGCTAACGAGGATAGCAACAGAGGGCAAACGAGCGTGAAGCAGCGGCGGCATGAATGCTCTAGATTTGTCTCCGACACACACATTTACTGTTGCCCTAAATCGTCTTCACTTTTTCCTCTCGTCCAGCCAGTACAGACTTGTGGCCTACCGTGTTACAATGCTAATTAGAGAGCTAGCACCGGCGATCGCAACCGGTCTGTGGCGAATTATAAACACTTACACAACACATACAATACTTATACGTATTGTATGCATAAAGACATATTAGTTATACTTACTTTATGGATAGTTGACCATTTGGTCCCTGTGGTTTTGGTCGCCTCCTCCAATTTATTTTGGGTACATGAAAAAAGGTATCCAGCACTGCCCTGTTGATCAGAGGGGGGAGATCCTCTAATGCAGTTACACAGCGTCGGGTACTTTCTGTATCATCCCACGACACATCGAGACCACGAATATTGGGCAACAGGTCCCACTCGTTGCAACAGAGACATTCTTCCTCTGTGGGCATAGAGTCACAGCAACCACAGGAGCACCACCAGTCCTCAGAAATTCGCGTTCGTGCAGCCGCTGCTTCACCCTCGTCTGCTCTGTTGCTATCCTCGTTAGCTCTTGAGTTTGTAGCAGCTCCTCGTCCGTATACTCTGGCTCAAATAAATACGGGTGGCCGTCGTAATGAAAAGGCTCGTCTTCACTCTCGAAATCTGGTAAATATTCAGCCATGATACCGATGCAGTAAAACTTCCAACTGTCCTCCGGGATAAGCAGCTCCACTATGAGCGGCGCGCTGCATAGCTCCTCTGTTTTCTTCCGGCAACAAGCTCACAGATGACGTCACAGAGGTCAGAGGACGTGAAGGAAAACGCAATGCTTACAATGCTAATTAGAGAGCTAGCACCGGCGATCGCAACCGGTCTGTGGCGAAATAAACACTTTTAATGCTCAAACTTATACGGGATGCAGTTCCTTCCCTATGTAGTTTCATTGCTGCCGGCTGCATCCGCTCCCTTGATACTGAGCCAATTTTAAAACGAGTTGTACCCGTCAATCGTATACACACATACACTTGGGGCAATAGGACCCAGGTTGAAAAATACCGAAGTTGCCCTTTAAGTAGAGATGGTCCGATACAATTTTTACTTGTGCTGTGGGTATCGCCCGATATCGAGTACCAGTCCTGTTGGGGCCAAAAGGAAATCTGATTTAAATAATGAATTTAATTTATGTTAAGCTGAATTAAGAAAAGAGTATTAATTAAAATAATCTGTTCCTATGAATTTCCTTGCCTGCGTAATTGTTAATGTTTTAGTCAACATTTATTTGAATTAATTTCTTAAGTTAAAAAGACTAAATTTTGGTTTGTTTATAGCAACAAATTGACTGAGTTAATTTTCACCGTTCTGTCCGAGTCGCTGCATGCTTCAGGTAATTTAATGTGGTTAGTGACACCTGGCTAGAGGATTGGGAGTGGGACTGTAAAAGCTGACTGCAATGATCAGATCAGCAGAAGATAGTTACTTTTTCATGTAGTCTTATCCATAAAGTTAAGACTATAAATCTCTTTTTTTTTTTTTTTTTTTTGGTAAATAAACCTTGAAAGTGACGATACGCAGCTGCTTTGGTGGTTTTTGGGAAGCTTGAAGCCACTACAGTATATTATAAGAAAAAAAAGTGCTGTCAGTAGGTTAAAAAAATTGAGTGATTAATTAATTATGATCCGTAAGTTATTAATCTAGTTAATCACATTTTTAATCTAATTTAAAAAAAATGCTGAAAAAAGACTCAACTTGAGGTATTTTCATGTAAATTCTTTAGGTTATTGTGGCAGATCAAAAGATTGTTCTCCACCTCCCAAAAACTGAAGCACAAGAAGCCCAATGCATAAAAACTCTCCAGCTTTAATGGACCAATCAGGGGACAGAGGCGGAGCTGCAGATGTGACGACAGCAGGAAGTGACTGCATGTTTGAAACAACAGTGGCATGTAAAAGTGATCTCTGTGGATGCAGAAAGATCTGCAAAAAAGGACAGGAAGTTTAAAAAAAAATGGATAAAAAATTCCCCATTAGAAATGATGAACAGGAAAATATCAATTAAACAATGAAAAATAATACAAATGAATCAAATCCAGTATCCAGAAGCAAAAAAGAGTACCAGTAATTATAAACAATGCAAAGAGTAAGTGAGTGAACAAAGTGTACCGAGGACAAAATAAAATATATTAGTAAATGCATAACATAAAAGCTATTGAAATAGATAAACAAAATGAAAATTTATAAATGGTTTAAATTTAATAAAAAGAATAAAATAAAAAAATGGGAGGGGGTTAAAATTTCCTATTTTTTATTATTTTTAATGTCTTCACGTCTGTGTGAAGCAGAGGCAAAGCTGCTGATGTGTGAAGGGAAATGAAATCCTGCACTGTTGGCAGATTCATTCATGGTCTCGTGGTTTCTCTCAGTAAAATACGTACTGATGAAACGCCATCTTAAAGGTTTAAAAATGAGAAAACACTGGAGGTTAGGTTAGAGTGTAAAATTAATTATATCATAAAATAAAATAAGAAAAGGAATTTAAAAAAATAATATATTGATATGAAGTTAAAAAAAAATGAAAAAATAGAAAATAGAACAAAGAAAGGTAGAAAAGATAAAAATTGAAATAAGAAAATAATAATAGATGTGAGCTGTAATTAGAATAAATTAAAACATTAGAAGGTAAATCAGGTAAAAGCTAGACTAAGGTTTTGAGTTTGTTTTTAAAGACATTGACATTAGCTGCAGCCCTCAGGTCTGCAGGTAGGCTGTTCCATAAGCAGGGCCATAGTAGTAAAAGATGCCATCTTAAAGGTTTTAAAATGAGAAAACACTGGAGGTTCGATGAAAGTGTAAAACTAAATTTCTCATAAAATGCAATAAGAAAAATAATTTAAAAAATAAATTGAAATGAAGTAAAAATTAAATAGAAAAACTAGAGATAAAATAAGGAAATATAGAAAAGATAAAAATTGAAATAAGATGAAGTAATAATAAAAGTGATCTTTCATTAGAGTAAATTAAAACATTTGGAGGTAATTCGGGTAAAAGCTAAACTAAAAAGGTAGGTTTTGAGTTTGTTTTTAAAGACATTAACATTAGGTGCAGCCCTCAGTAAAAAAGATACCTCACCGAAAGTTTTTGTTTTAACTTTGGGAACTGTTATCAGAGAACTTTCTGAAGACCTGAGGGCTCTAATGGGCTGATATGGTATAGTGCTGTCAGACGATTAAAAAAATTAATCTAATTAAAGGGATTGTGAGGAGTTTCTAAGTAATTCCAAAAAAGTCTCCCTTCTAGATATATGCCTGATGGAAATACACACTTTAAGATGAGTTTTATAGCATCAAAATAGGTTATCTGTAAATACTATTCTTTAGCTTCACGGTCGGGACGGACAGAGCTGGACTGGCCTGAATACTCAACTTCGGGAACAAAACAATTAAAACTAGAGCAAATTTATATTATTTTATTATTTATATTACACGTCTGAGAGCGCCGGGCTGTAAGTAGCGATATATAGCCGGCTACGACTATGATAATAAGTTTTCCAAAAATTGCTTGTTGTCACACATCAAAAACTACCGCTACGTAACTAGAAAGAGATACATTACCTCGTCGCTTTGCATCCTGTAAGTTGTTGAAAATATACGTTGTAAAGTAATGCAGAGTTCTGAGGAAGGTCCGACCTGCATTTACCACAACAAACACATACTTTGGCTTCAGTCACGTCTTTTGGTATGTTCCACTTGTGGTCAGAAGTAGGAATTTCTGGGTTCCGAGTAGGAAACTGCAGCTGGAACGTTCTCCGAAGTCAGAATTTCCTACTGGGAACTCGGTGAAACCTCGTCACCCCCAAGTTGACAATCAAAGATGGATGCCCCCAGTGTGAACAGTTATTTAGCTCCTGTAATAATAAATTTATTTGCACTTCTGACTGGGGTGTGTCACTCTAGATCAGCTGTATACGTCGTATTGCTAGACTTGTATTTACAAAAATGCTGCCATAATGATAATCACATTCTTCATACAACAACACAGGGCGTGCTAACAACAGCTAACAATAGCCTGGTAGATCGGCATGTTTTTTTCTGACTTCAACTGGAACGCTGATAAGTCGGAGATGATGTCACTCCCATTTCAGAGTATACTGGAACGCAGCATTACGACAGTCGCCGCGCGTGCTCATGGGTAGCAGAGTCTTTATTTCGCCGGTAATAGATTCTCCTCATAGCACCTTTAATTACCGGATTTACAATTAATTAATCTTATTAATCACATTTTAATCTCATATCTGCTTAAAGTACTCAAATAAAGAATTTGAATTCTAGGATATTATAAAATTGTAGTGCATGACTAATCAAATGAATACACTAAGAAGTGAAGATTTGTAAATCCACATTTTTATCGGTAACCAAATAAAACCAAAGTCAGGGCAACTTGTCCAGAAAATTCTAAGCTCAATCAGACAACTCAAATTACACTTTAAGCGTGTTTCATTTGCGGCGATTTAAATTGCGATTCTACGATATTGCCGATTTTTGCAATCTTTAGTTAGCTTTTTTAACACCAGTGAAAAAGTGAACAATGATGATGCCTACAGACTATATCAGGAAAAATACACATCACATGTGAGTCTGTTTTTTTAGGATTTATTCAACAATATATTTTAACCAGCTGTTTACTCTCTCTTCAAAAGCCTGGACTGCATTTAAAAGCAGCGATTATCAGTAATCAGATGGTAGAGATGGACGAAGAAAAATATGTCGCCCTCTGCTGGAGAAAAGTGGTAACTTTTTTCCAGTCTGGCTTAACACAGACTAAACTGAAGCACTTAAATTTGAAAAAACAAATCGATATTTGAACCAAAAAATCGTCAAACAAAAATCAAGATTCTTATGTAAATGGATTTTTCTCCCACCACTAATAAATATGAAGGACTAAGACTATTAAGAGCTTCAAAAACCAGTAAAAGAATCTTCTGGGTTATGGGAAAAGTAACAGATTTATTTATAGGACTCTCTGAAGCTTGTTTTGCTGTCTCTCTCCTCAGGCTGGACGAGGAGCTGAAACCTCGCTGCTGTTTGGTTCTGGAGGAGGACGAAGGCTTCAGTGACTGGAGCCACAGGCTGGAGAATCGCAGCGAGCCGGAGATGCAGGACGACTGCAGGGCCAGAGAGCAGCGATCGACAACACCACGGTGGAAAGAGGAGTCTGAGGAGAAGCAACAGGAGCACGAAGAGGAGGAGCAAAGCAGCCAATCACAGAGCACCTCAGCGAGACCTACGGAGAAGGTAGACTGGATAGGAACAGAAATGTTTGACAGATAAATACAGCAGTAAAGAAAAAGAAAAGTCGTTGATGACAGATGACCTTTTGATCTAAGTACAGCATGTGCGAGGTACAGGTAGCATCATCACAAGCAAATAACACGTAGATCACATTTTAGATGAGAAAAGAAATTTCATCCGCTGACTTCAGAGCTGTACTTAAAAGATCCTTCATGGTAATGTAGTGAAGTTAAAAGTAAAATATTTGTCTTCAAAATGTAGTGCAGTAAAAGGCATATGTTGGTAAAAATAATGATAAATCTACTTCCTGTCCACCCTGGTCCTTGGTGAACAGGACAAATGCATCTCTGCTGGTCGGATTACTGACGCAGGAAATCCACATTTTTATTTTGATCTAATTTTTAATTTGATTTTGTTTTGTTGGAGGAGTGATAACAAACCAACACAGTTAGCAGCTCACATGTTGCTCGGTAGTCGACCATAGCTGCTGCTGCTGTTGTTCTTCTTCTGCTCCTCCTTTTCCTCCTCATACTAATTCTCAAAACACTACTCCTAATCATACTACAACTACTACTCCTCCTCATCATTATCATACTACTCATACTAATCCTCATAATACTACTACTCCTCTTCATACTACTCCCTTCACACAACTTCTCCTCATACTACTCCCCCTCATTCAACTCCTCCTCATACTGCTTCTCATAATACTTCCCTCCTCATACTACTTCTCCTCATACTACTCCTCATACTATTCCTCCTCATACTACTTCTCATAATACTTCCCTCCTCATACTACTTCTCCTCATACTACTCCTCATACTATTCCTCCTCATACTACTTCTCATAATACTCCTCCTCCTCATACTCCTCCTCCTCACACTACCCCTCTTCACACTACTTCTCCTAATACTGCTTCTCATAATACTCCTCCTCGTACTGCTCCTCCTCATACTACTACTCCTCATACTACTCCTGCTCATACTACTCCTACTCATACTTCTCCTACTCATACTACAACTAATCATACCACTCCTCATACTACTCCTCATAACACTACTACTACTCATACTACTCCGAGTCCTACTACTATTACGCCTACTTATACTGCAGCTCCTCATACTACTCCTAGTCCTACTACTCCTACTCATACTACTCATACTCATACTATTCCTCCTCATACTATTTCTACTCCTCCTCATTCTTCTCCTCCTCCTTCTCATATGACTACTACTCCTCCTCATTCTACTCCTCCTCATACTACTACTCCTCCTCCTACTTCTAATTGTTCGCCCTTCTATTACCTGAAAGACTTCAGTGCATGCACCGTGCACCTCTGTTTTTCCTGACAGCACTGATTCCTGTTCACACGGAGACAAAAGTGTTTTCAAAACTTTTTGCCCTGTTTCAAAGTTTTGTTGGATTTATTCACTCGGGCATTGATCTCGTGGAATCTGAAGGAGCAAAGGCAACAAAAAACTCTGTTTTTATTGTCTTGTAAATGGGCCCTTAGAGAAAAAAAAACAAAAGAGGGTAAATAAAGTGGATGAATGCAGAGAAACAAATTCACTGTCAGTAACTTATAGATGGTACCAAACAGACTTTACTCCCTCCATCCACCGTCCACCTCTTCGAGACTTCGAGGCTTTTCCAGGCTGGATGGGAAATTTTAAAAAAAATTCTCTTGTCTCCTGTTTCATTTTTTCTGTCTCTTTAGACTTCGAGCGACAGAAGAGAGGTGAGGACGTCCTACAGCTCTTCAGTTTTCCTCCCACAGGACGTCAGGCTGCCCGACAGGACGTCCTACCTGGTGGCGGGAACAATGAAGCCGCGGTGCGTTGTTCGTTACGTTTTGTTTGTGTGTGTGTTTTTAAAGAGACAGCATGGAGAACGCTCACCATCAGTCTCAGTTTTAATCAGATTTGTCTCTGCCTCCACAGCGGAGGGGCCTGCAGGGCAGGTGAGGAGGTGAAGCAGGAGGAGCAGAGGAGGAAGGTGGAGGTGCAGCCTGGTCTGCAGAGGGAGTGGAGGTCTGCAAAGAGCAGACAGAGCTGCAGAGATGAGGAAGAGGAGGAAGAGGAGGAGCTGAGCTTCACTCATGAACAGAGAGGAGACTCTGATGGCAGGACAGAGAGACACAGTGAGGAGGACGAGCAGGAGGAGGTTGGTTTTACTGCTCCTGCTGTGTGTATTTATACATATATAGAAAAAAAATATATATATATATAAATATATACACTTATATTAGGGGTGCACCAATCACAATTTTCTGGCTGATCACCGATCTTTAAACAGCCTGACCTGCCAATAACAATTTTTGCTGTGAGCAATTGTTTTTTTATAACTGACAGCAGACACCTTAAATGTTCCAATCTTATTTTATTGAAAAACAAACAAACAATACAATACCTTTTACAACAAAAGGGCTGGGATGATACGTTTTTCTCCCCATTTGATTTTTTTGTGATTTTTTTATGTGCCGATTCGGTTTAAAGTGTGATTCTACAATGTTGCAGATTTTTGCAATCTTTAGTTAGCTTTTTTAACACCAGTGAAAAAGATGAACAATGATGTTGCCTACAGATTATATCAGGAAAAATACACATCACATGTGAGTCTATTTTTAGGATTTATTCAGCAATGTATTTTAACCAGCTGTTTATACTCTCTCTTCAAAAGCCTGGACTGCATTTAAAAGTGGCTTATTAACACGGACTAAAATGAAGCATTTAAATTTGGAAAAATAAAGATTTTTGAACAAAAAAATCCATTTAAAAATCGTCAAACAAAAATGCCGATACTTATGTGAATCGATTTTTTCTTCCACCGAATATATATATAAATATATATATATATATATATATATATATATATATATATATATATATATATTATATACATACTTTTATATAGAGATAGATTTTTGTTCTTCCAAAGCAAAAAAAAAACCTTGTAGTGACACTGACACAAAATGTCATGAATCAAGTTCTGCCTTTATGTTGTCAAAATATATTCCTAAATCAATCAGAATTTCCCTCTTAGAATTAAAGTGTGTGTCGTTAAATGTTGATTATGTAGTTCTAACGCAGGCAGGTTTGCCTACATAAACACTGAAAGCTGAGGGATTTTCACAGCTTGTTAACATGTTTCTCTCTGATCAATATTTAATCTAATTTAAATAAATAAATACAAGCCTATAAAAGTGCTTGTGCAAAACCCGACAGGGTCACCACCATGAAAACAATGAAAGTGCAGTGTTTTTTATTTTTTTAAACTTTGCAACTACTTACAATTTAAGTAAGTGAATGAAAAAAAACTCGATTTTTCATTTATAAATCTTTTGCAGAAATAATTTGAATTAATCGATATATTTCCAAGCCCTAGAACAAGGTTGTTTTTAACTTTAATAAGTCAGACACTGATGGCACAGAACTGTACCTCTTTTTTTCTACTAATAATGTTTTGTGCTGGTCAGGGTGTACTTGGCTGAAAAAATATTTCAAAGGGAATGCATCACTGAAAAAAGTCTAAGAATCACTGCTCTAAGTCTCTATCAGCACTCTGTGTGCATACAAGTATGCAAAGAAAAAAAAAGGCAGTCATAACCCCGGGAAAGACCGACAAAGTCTCCCAGTGGTTGTTGGTGGCAGTGGTTGTTTTTCCTCTTTTGAGCTGCCCTGTGAACAGCAGATCCGCATGCTGCCTGACTACTGTGGAGCAGCTATTTCTTATTCGGGTGTCCAGACTTTTCTGTTGATTCGGTGACATTTGGTTCCTTTTAATGAAAATTTCTGTTACTTTAGTGGCTCTGAAATGCTTCTCTGCAGGAGTTATCAGCTGACATGCCTCATTGTCCTTTTACAACAGCAGAACTTCTTATATTTGTAAACTTATGAACCTTTAAAAAGTAGAACAAATCAAATCATAGGTATGATTCTGTCAACATTTCAGGGAACAGAGAAAAACTACAAACAAGCCAAACATCAGATGTTTTCTTGGTGTGTTACTTAAAGGTTTAAACAGTTAATATTTGATAATGTGATGACAAAAACAATGCACAAATATTTGGGACAAAATCCATCAGAAAAGGCAAAAATATTTGTTAAGTAGCAATAAAAAAACTCAAAATAGATGATACTGTGTTTGATTTTATATAAAGCAGTCATCAAATCAGTATGTTGTTCAGTATTTTAAATAATAATGGTAATTCTAATGAACGCTTTTTGCTGTTTTAACCTTTGAATCCCACAGAAAGAGAATATAAGGAATATGGTTTGTTTGCGTTTTTTTCTGTATCCTAAAAAATGACTTATTTTGTAACATACTAATTTCCTGAATTCATAGACCACTGTCAAACAGTTGACCTGGTAGTTAAAGGGTTAATGTTTTTTAATTAGGAGGAAAATCTACAAGTGAAGCTTTAGTTTTGATTGAAAAATGTCTTATTGCCTCTGAACAGATATCTAAATGTGTGTTGACAGCATTTATGTCTGCAGCAGAGTAGAAAAAAACGGACAAAGGCTCTTTGCAAATAAGTCTTGTGAATGACAGATATGTTTCCTAAAACTTTGGGAACAAGGGTCTTTTTCTTTTAACATTTCCAGTTCTTTTTTTTAATTGTAGGCCTGCTCATCCATGTTTTAATATCCTGCAGTGTGAGGCTTCCTCTTCTTTGCTGTTGGTGATGTTATTCTGTGTAACTGTGGTTAATTAGCTTTAAAGGAGCATTTTTAGACATTTAAGCATACCTGTAATGTGTGTATGATGGATCACAATGAAGAGCTTCAAATAAAGTGTTACAGGACATCAAAAAATTAACCAGTTTTTTTGATCGTGCAGGTGAATTAACTCAGAAATGTCAGAGAATTTATTTAAATGTTACTCTTTGATCAAACATCCATAAAACCAAATATGTTAGCACGGTCATTTCCACATAAAGAACTGAACGTCCAGCTTTTTCTTTTTCCTTTTTTAAGGGAATGTCACACTTCATAAATTTCAGATTCTGACTTGGCTTCAAATCTAAAAGTAATAAAATAAAAGAATGTGTGTTTGGCTCTGAAAATGTAGAAATGAGGCATGCAGAGTGAAATAAAGCAGCGATGATGTAAAGTGAGTTAATGTCTCCTCGTAGTACCTGTGGTTTCTACAGTGTTTCATTAATCTAAAGCAGCGTGGGTGGCCGTGAGGGCGAGTAAAAATGATGTTTTTGGGGTTTTTTTTGTGTTTATTAGGCATTTTGTACTCATAGAGCAGGAATCATCAACTACATTTGTTAGAGGGTCAGTGTCTTGCTTGACAGAAGTTACAGAGGCCGAATTTGAAAAATAAAATTTCATCAGTTTTCTCTCAAATGTACTTGTTTGCCTTTTAGAGGTGAGATCAGTCTGAATCACCCATACTGCTGCCAGCTACATGGGGTAATTCAGATTTTTGGCCTCTTTCTTTCTAAGATTGTCATGTTTTACTAACCCTTTAACCACCAGCTCAACTGTTTGGCAGAGGACAAAATAAAATCAGGGATATTTAATGTTTTATAAAACAGAACAAATCCAATCATTGTTTAATTCCTTTTAAATTTCTGGGAACAGAGATTCAAAGGTTTAAAAAGATCAATCAACCAAACTTTATTTGTATAGCACTTTTCATACAGGACTTTGTAATACAAAGTGCTTTACATGGGAAAAAGATCAAATGAAGTAACAAGAAGTGGAATAAAAAGCAGAAAATTGCATAATTGCATAAAATAAAAATATAAGACCCTACAATCCCCCCTCCCCCAAACCACATTCAATATACACACTCACTTACTAAAACACACAAAGACATGAAAAGGAAATTCTGACAGAAAACAACATTAGAGGACTGAGGAAATGCTATCTTGAATTAAAAATGAGGAAACACAGGAGCTAAAACCAAAATAATAATTAAAAATACTTGAGAATACTAGAGGATAAGTAAATGTGTAAATACATAAAAAAATTAATTTAACAATATAAAATAAAAGTTGGATAAATAATAAGATAAAATGAGAAAGTGTAACATCAGGCGCATAATAAATCAGCTAAAATAGGATAGTAAAAGGAAAAGCATTTAATAAAGAATACAATTCCAAATCAAAAATCTGATCTGAAATGTAGAAATAAAACAAAATGAAAGGGTTAAAATAAGTTAAAATGTAATGTAAAATAATAATAAATACCATCAGCTCAAAGCCAGATTAAAAAGGTAGGTCTTGAGTTTACTTTTAAAAATATGAAAAGTACGTGCTGATAAAAGTTAATTACCTAATGACTTAAAATGCACAAATATTTTGGACAAAATCAATTAGAAAAAGCATAAATGTTTGCAAATAAAATAGCAATAAAAATGATTTAAATAGATGAGTTTGACAAACACACCCCCAAAAAATGTTTTTGAGTAATAACTATATTACGACATTAAAGTTAAGTATTAAAATAATAATGATGGGAAATATCAGTTCTTTTTTTGCAGTTTTTTTCTGTATCCTTAAACATTGACAAAACAATGACTTTTTTTGACACATTAAATATTTCGGAATTGTTGACCTCTGCCAAACAGTTGAGTTTGGAGTTAAAGGGCTCTAATTTCGTAGACCAGGCACAAGTGCTGTCGCACCTGCCCTGCGCCGGCCTTCCCCTCGCGGACAGGGTGTGACCTGCGCACTTTGCAAGTTTCCTGCAGTTCCAAGAGAGGCGCGCTCCAGGAGCAGAGAGGCGCAGAGAGGGGCATCCACGCCTCCGTCCCTGCCCCTCAGCGCAAGTGGCAGAGAGGGAGGACAAAAGGCGTGAGTGGGTTTAACACAGCCGAGTGCTGTCTTCACCAATCAAATGACCGCCTCTCCTTGCCTTTAAAGGCGCAGCGTCTGATTGGTCTGAATGATCCCCACCACCGCGGAAAAAGTGTGCTGGAAAGACTGGGTAGCGATGTAAGATGTCATCTTATAAGATGTGCATCAAACTTCCAGCTGCTGTCAGGTTAAGTTTCCATAATGACAAACGGCTTTAATCTGACATCAGATGTGACGGGACAGTTAATATAGATACAAATGCATATGCTGGTTCAGACCATTACATTAAATAGTGATTGATGTGACTGCTTATTGCATTAAAATGTGCCTGCACTCTAGAAACCTGCCTCTGAGGCTTTGTTGACGTGTGCACACATGTGCGCCTGTCACCAAATTACAGCTGCGGAGGATGCGCTTCGCCCTGCGCCGAGAATAGACCAGGTTGGAGCTGGCGAGCTTTCAGCGCACCTTCCCCACGTTTTTTTGGAATGAAATTGTCACTGCGCCAACCTGAATCGGTCGGCACCTCCCCCTGGTGCGCCGTCGACTCCCCCTGGTGCACCGTCACACCCATCTCTGCGCAGACGGTCTACCAAATTGTCAAATTGGCAGCGCACGGCGGTGCGCCGGACGAAATTAACACTGCGCGGGGTGCGCCAGGCTTGCGCCCCCTGCGCTGCGCCACGAAATTAGGGCCCAAAGGGTTAATGAGCCTGTCACTCATTACATGTTCCTCTGGATCTAACAATAGTCGTCTCCAGATCAACATGAAATCTCTCTTGCTAAAATTGTCTAAATACCAATTGTTTTTAGGTTTTGTCCATAATTGTAGATATGTAAGAACTAAAAAATACCCTCAAAGCAACAACATATTTTGCCATCCTCTCATTTTCTGAATTGAAAAATACCCTGGGGGCCAAATAGGAAGCTGTGGAGAGCCTGATGTTGCCCCCAGGGCCTGCAGTTGATGGTCACCATCACAGGGTCTGATCTACTAAGATCTAAAATAACTGGTGCTAAATTGCGTGTGCAAACTAAAAATCTGCACAAGGTATCAGCAAGCATGTTGCGGGTGATCTACTATCACTGCGTGTGCAATTGAAAACTGGAGCAAAAGTGGTGCAGACCACCCTCTTTAACCCTTTTACTGCTATAATTATAAAATTCCGCCTGTTTTTTGTGTCTGTTTTTGTTAATTTACAGTATATCAGGAAATGTCCCATTGAATACATTTTTTTGCCCTTCTCATGTGAAGTAAAATTGAACAGTGCTGTAAAGTATTTGTAATGATAATGTTATTTATACTTAAGACAGTGTGTAATTACAAGAAAAAAA
The DNA here is from genome assembly GCA_036419115.1 of Scarus forsteni. Taxonomy (NCBI): domain Eukaryota; kingdom Metazoa; phylum Chordata; class Actinopteri; order Labriformes; family Labridae; genus Scarus; species Scarus forsteni. The sequence continues at coordinate 2,202,444 of JAZDUH010000443.1, read as the reverse complement.
AACAGTTTTACTTTGATAAACAGCTGTAAATGACCATTAAACAAAGATTTTGAAATGTACAAAAATTAATTTGAACTATTTTACAAGTACCCAAAAAATGTGATTTCTCTAGAACATTCAGTAAATATTTTGCAGCTGTTTGAAAGGTACCAGGTCCAGACGGTTTTTACAGGTGGTTGTCTCAAAAACAGTTCCTGTCTACCTGGATACAGAGCCCCACCTTGCACTCTGCACACATGCAGGGTGTGTTTCTTTTGAGGACAGTACACTGCTTCCTCCCATGGCTTGCCTTTTGTCTTTTGTCTTTTGCCTGTCTGGCGTTGGTGAGTGTGACGCAGTCCACTCTGAGTGACAAACGGAGTGATCATGGCAATGAAGGTTTTTTCCTCTTTTTTACGTAGATTCAGTGACCTCTGCCATGATGTAGAGCGCATAGCAGAGAGGGTTTACGTTATGTGTGTGTCTGCATGAGTATGATGGCACATTTTATTGTCCCTCTTTTTCCAGTCCTTCATAATGACAGACAGACTCCAAATCTTCATGTTTTTCACCAAAAAATTCAGTCAGTGATGGAAAATATTCAGTTAATGTGACCCCTGTTTGCCAACATGATCACAGCCTCCCATTCGTAACACTGTGCCCTTTTTTGCACCTGCATTTCAAACTTACTAAATTCAGACGCAAAAACACTGAGCAACCAGTTGTGGGTTTGATAAATCGCACTGGGGGGGCTTTTTGATCACATTTGCATCTCCTCCTCACAGTATTTTGCATGTTCTGATCATCTGCATGTATTCTGCATTTTCATAAGGACAAACACGCGAAATGGACTGCGCATGCTAATTTGCTCATTTGACAGACGCAATCCTCAGTGCACCCTGTTAGTAGATCAGATTTGCAGTCTATCAAGTAGGATTGGGCAATATATCGATTAAATCGATTAATTCAAATTATCTTCTGCAGAAGATTAAAAAATTATAAATCAAGATTTTTTTGATTCACTTACTTAAATTGTAAGTTGTTGCAAAGTTTCAAAAAATATAAATACTGAAACTTTACAGTTTTCATGATGGTGTCCCTGTCAAGTTTGCACATGCACTTTTATAGGCTTGTATTTTTTTTTTAATTAGATTAAATATTAATTAGAGAGAAACATGTTAAGCTGTGAAAATCCCTCAGCTTTCAGTGTTTGTGTAGGCAAACCTGCCTGCATTAGAACTACATAATCAACATTTTATGACCCACACTTTAATTTTAAGAGGGAGATTCTGATTGATTTAGGAATATATTTTGACAACATTAAAGGCAGAACTTGATTGGTGTCATTTTTGTGTCATTTGGAGTTTGTTTTTTTTTGCTTTGAGAGGAAAAAAAATTTTGATTAATATTTTAAATCGAGTTTTGTGGGGAAAAAATCTGGGATTTTATTTTTAGGCCTTATCACCCAGCCCTACTATCAAGTTTGCATGTGTTTTTATACACGCAAACCTTTGGTAGATTTAGCCCATCGTGTTTTGTTTCCCTTCTTTACTTTACAAACTGACTAACCAGGGGACTGATGCTGCTGATGTTTTTTGTGTTTTAGAGGTTGGCGGAAGGCAGGAGGAGCGAGGAGATCATTTCTGAATTTTCTGTTTGCAGCAGCGATGGAGACGAAACGTTCAACTGCTATGGACCCATGAGCCCCACGTTTAAGGTACGTCGACAAACCAAACGAAGGGGCGCTTTGGTTTATTTAAATATCAGCTCTTCATCTCCGCTTTAGTTCCTCGTTGTAACAGGAGAAGTTTTTGCAAAATTCATGTTTTTGCAACATGCCAGCTGGACTGTTTCACACTCCCATATGTTTCTCATCCTTCTGGGAAACGATAAACTTCAACTTGTGCATATGGACAACATTAAATTGAATTTATTTTTATTCCAAACATGAATGCAAAGAGTTAAAATAAGAAATGCCATTCGCATACATGAATAAAAGAAACTAAGTAAAAGGAGTAGGAAGAAATAAAAACTTTTAAGCTCCTACCCCTTACTACTGGTCTTCATGGGTCTTATAAAGAAGAAATTCTGCTATCAATGCAAATATATAATATAGCATAATATATAACATAATATAATATAAAATAATGTAAAGTATGTTAATGTAAACAGTACATATATATATGTATATATGTGTGTGTATGTATATATATATATGTGTGTGTGTGTGTGTGTGTGTGTGTGTGTATATATATATATAGACATATATATATAGATATATATATATATATATATATATATATATATATATATATATTTATATATATATATATATATATATATATGGAGTAAAAAGTAAAAAGCATAAATAAATAAGTAAAACAAACTAAATTAATCCTTATGACCAGTCCCCCAAACCCAAGGTTAAAAGCCTATATATACATATACATACATATATATGTATATATGTATATATATGTATGTATGTATATATGTATATATGTATATATATGTATGTATATCTGTGTGTATATATATATATATATATGTATATATGTATATATGTATATATATATATATTTATATATATGTGTGTGTGTGTATATATGTATGTATATATATATGTATGTATATATATGTGTATAAATATATGTATATGTATATATGTATATATGTGTATATATATATATATATATATATATATATATTATACTATTACTAATATATTATATATTATTTTACTTTATTATTTACATATATTTCCTTCTGCTGTTCTTCTTTTGTTGGTTTGTTGCTTTGTTAATCTGTTTGTTCCACCTTAGCCATTATTGTTATTATTATTTTTTATGTTTGATACCTCATTTCTGTGCTCTCCTTAACAGACTGTTTATGGTAAAAAAAATCAAATTAAGAGATTTTTTTTTTTAAATAAAGGAAATATCCCATGTAAAGTGATGTGAAAAGTCAGTGCTTTCAGGAAAAACTGGAGAGTGACTGCATGAATGTTTTTCCTGTTATTTCCTGACTAGTCAAAATCATTTCTCTTGAAGTAACTAAATTCCTTTGTTATAAATGTCACCCATCCTTATATTTCTCCTTCTCTTTCCATGCACACGGCGTCTCCGTCAGAAACTCCTCATCCAGTTTTACCCGGTGAGTTTTGTTCACGTCGTTGTTGGACTGAAGCATCTTACCTTTAAAAAGCAAATTTTGAATGGAGGGTTTACCCTAATTTAACTTTAGTAAATAACCATTACAACTTAATGAATATGTAATGAGTATATGAAGTAAAATACTACAAAATAAAAAGTAATAGTAAGAATATTGATGTGATACACCATTTTGACAGTGTGTTGTTTACTTCTGCCTGAGTAACTCGGAGTAACACCCTCCCACTTTGGTTCTGCTTAAAGTGGTATGAATGTGGACTAGTTCACTAAAAAAGCTCGAAGGTTCCTGTCTTAAAAACCCTGAGTAGGTTATTTTTCCGTATTGCTGACCTTTGTAACCCTGAAGCTAACCGTGGCCTTCTCTTCACAGGATGAAGCAAACAGCAAAGTCTCGACAGACGGTAAATGCAAGGTGAGACGAATAAAGCAGCTCAAGTGTTAATTTTAACAGCAATTGATAATTTAGTTTTAGTTTTAGTCTTTTCCCTTAAGTATATTTTAGTTTTAGTCAAAATTTAGTCATCTAAACTTAATTTTAGTCTAGTTTTAGTTGATGAAATCTACTGTAGATTTAGTTGACTAAAATCTGAAGTGTAAAGGGTAAGGCATTTTTATGTTTCCTTGAATTTCTGAAGTCATGTTTTACCTGGGGATATAACAAAGCATCTAAATAACCCTTTAATGAATTCAAGTAAAGTTTGAATGTCTAAACGAACATTTCAGTCTTGTTTTTGTTTGTTGATGAAAATGTCAGTTAATTTAGTTTGAGTTTTTTTCCATGTGCACTTGTTTTTTTAATGTAATTTTTTATTAGATTTTCAAAATCATACATAAATACTAATAAACAGAGACATAGTAGTCAAATTTAACTTCAACATTAAGGGTGCTGGTGGAACTTGCCAAAACACCATTACAGCAGCAACACCACCAACAACAGCAAAAATAAATAAAAATAATAATAATTATAGTAATAAAATTTTTTTAAAAATCAATAAAATAGTAAAAAAAAAAAAAAAAAGTAAGTTCAATAACGCTAAGATAAAAACCATTACAATAATAATAATAATAATAATAATAATATACAGAATAGTCAGTCAGGAGGTTGGATTAAAAGAGGAGTGAAATGAACTTATAAGGAACAAAAATATTAATATATATAAATAATAATAATAACAATAACAATAATAATAACAATAACAATTATTATTATTTCAAGGGAAAGGGGGGGGGCTGGCGTCATCCAAACACAGGCACTCATACATACACACTCAGCTGCACACATAGGTATGCCAGTCAGTGTATTTTAAGTATACATAAAATTTGCTCGCTGTTTTTCAGTCCAACTGTAGACCATCAGGATTCCTGACATAATACATAAAACCATCCCAAGTGCTATGGAAGTTCTGGAGGGCACCATTTACACTGTATTTTATCTTTTCTAATTTAAGATTAGACATAATATTATGTGCACCTGTTTTTATTAATTTCTGTCTAGGTTTCATCAGGGAAAAAAGGTTGTTGATGAAACTATGACGAAAACTGGAAAAGCACTTGGAGAGTACAGACCTCCGCCAGCGCCACAGTCTAGGCCTGTCACGATAATCAATAAATCAAATAACCGCACGAAAAATAAAAACGTCCTCGATAAGTTTGCCAGCCTCGATAAATTGACATGTGTATGCTTGTTTGTTTTCCTCCTCTCTCTCTACCAAACAGGCTGGCTGAGAAGATGACTCACACTGTGCAACTTTCTCAACACCAGGGTGCATTGGTTCTATAACGGATTTAGCGGATTTATGGCGGAGTGAGCATCTGTCAGTGATTCAATCTTTGGGGGGGAGGCGGGGCCGCTCGCGCGTACACACAGAGAGCTGAGGCCTATTGCACGAAGCAAGATTAACGTTTTCGCAAGATAACTTCAGGGTTCACCCTGATTTATCAATAGCATGAAGCCGGTTCATTTCTTCTCGGAGTAGATAACCATGGTGACAAACTCTGAATGGCTAACCTGCTGCTGAGCAGGATAAGTTGGAGGTTGAATCTGATCCTTCAAAATGACCCTCGCACGCCAGTCAGCTTCTTCAAATCAATGGCCTGCCCTCTTCTCCTGAACTCGGTAGAAGGAGGCACACAACTCTTGAGACGAACATGAAGATGAGAAAGAGTGTCACAATACCGATTTGAACTTCTAGATCAACCTGACGACGCGCTATGAGACGTACCTGTTCTCATGGCCTGGAATGATCTACCTGTGTGATATATTGGACCCATTTATTCCCTGTGTGACCTGCAAGAGCGGTGCACAAACTGTCCCACTGTTATTGTGCATCACCCTTCAATATAAACTTCACTTCCATAGCCCCTGTCATACATTCAAATGCATCATAAAATGCTTGACAAATAAAAGGGATGTAATTCTTATGTGAAACAGCACATTATTCTATTATTCCATCATGTCCTTCCTGCACTTTATTGACGTGTTTGAGGGGTTTTTTGTCTTGGTAATTTTTAAATTATTAATTTGGGTCAGAAATCAGCTCGCTATGTTTTTATGATTTCATTGTGGCAACAACTTAAATCTTAAATGTAGCATGATATGACATGAAACAGACCAACCTACCAGACGCTTGTTTTTGTATTTATTTTTTATCTGCTCCCACGACCTCCTCACTACAGAGGGATTACATCTGAGGGAATGGGGTGATAATTGTCAGATATGCAACACATTTTACAGAGTGTTGCTTCATGAGGTTCATGAGTGTCAGATTTAGCCAATGAAGAGTATTTGCGTATTTTCACAGTCCGCCACGCATTTTGTCTGATTGACAGCCGCTACGGTGTTTCCTATCTCCGTTATACTGGCTTTTTCATCCTAACATTTTAACTTTATCAGACGCTGCTCTTCACAAGTGATATATAAAGCTGTCAGTGCATTCCCAGTGCTTCTCGGCGTGTTCTCCGCTCATGATTGTGATTGGTCAGCAGCCTCTGAGCCCTCCCCTTATACATGCGCATTCACGGCTCTTAATGAGACAATCCTGGATTGAGTTACCGTGTTGATAACTTGCGTCGTGCTATTGATTATCCTGATTGCCATTGTTGCGGTTACTCAATCCTGGATAGATGTAAGTTACCTGGGATAAGTTGACCGCGCTTCGGGATATAGGCCTCTGAAGGGAGCGTCCCGAGGAGTAACAAGGAAACAAACACTAATATGAATGATGGCACGAAAGTGACTGTTCCTAAGCTGGCTGCCACAGCCCCAGTGTGGGAATATTTTGGTTTTAAACAGAATGAACAAGATGTGAGCTCATGAACACCGGTGAGCCGATATGTTGAAATTGTTTGAAAGTAGTGGCGACAAAGAAGGGGAGGTGCAGCAGAGCCTCCGTCCTGACAGTCAGCACTGACTGAGGCGTTTGGTCGGCAAAGTAAATATAAAAAAAGCCCAAATTGGTGCACGCTCACAGACAGTGTTGTTTGCTACATTGCAAAAGAAATGCAACCCTTCAATAGGATTGAAAAAATTATCGTCCAGCAAAATTTGTTATCGTGACAGGCCTACCACAGTCCCCACCCATATTGTGATTTTCACCATAAACATTAGTCCTACTTTTATTTCATCTAAATGTTTCGATTCTATGAACATGAAAATATACCATTAGCAAATGGATTCGTAATGATATATATTTTAGTTCAGTAGTTATTCACGAAAATCATATTTTTTGTTGTGGTGGATCCAAACGGTGATCTGGATCACTCCCAAAATCTAATCATTTGTTCGTTGTCCCAATTCAGATATTAACTGAAAATTTCATTAAAATCTGGCCACAACTTTTTGAGATATGTTGCTAACAGAGAAACAAACAAACAAATGCACAAACTATTAGAGAAAAAAAAACAGATGACTGTTTTTATGACTAACATAACCTCCTGGCACTTGTTTTTATTAGTTTCTGTCTAGTTTTCATCAGGGGAAAAAAGGTTGTTGATGAAACTATGATGAAAATAATTAGTCCACAAACTTATCACTGGCTCAAGCATCAAACTTTCTGTTTCTTTATAAACATTTTCACACAAAAATCACAAGCTTTCACGTGGTGGTTGCACACTGTTTTTCAGTTCAGGTCAATGATTTTAACGTTGCGTTAAAGTTTGAGTACGCAGAGTTCCTCCACTTCTCTGTCTTTTTAATCTCTCCCATGTTTTAGATTCAAGGGGTTTTCCAAAACAACAGCCATTAGAGAACATAAGTTTCTGCTTCACTATCAGAAAGGATCTGTTTTTAATGAGTGAAAACTAAAAGTTTGAGCCAGTTTGTTCTCCAGAGCTGGATCGAGCCTCAAAGGGCCTGTTTTACATTTTTAAGATTGTGTTTCTGAAAGTTTGACTGTCTTCATTCTTTCTTCAGATCATTGAGAGAACTGAGTCTCTGAGGAAAAGGTCAGTCTGGATAAAGAAAAGCTGCAACACCTGCAAAATATTCTGTCTGATCAAATGTTTGAATCCCGAGTTTACTGCAGATTAAGGCTTTTATGATCATTTGTCTTCTCTCTTAAAGCCACGGCAGTGTGAAGAAGACGCTGCCTCCTCTTCCTGTTTCCAAGATTAACAAGAAGCTGGAGCAATACACTCACGCCCTGGAGGTACAACCCACCGAGTGACTGTTAAAAGTTTGTTTAAAGAGTTGGAAGAGAAAATACAGATATCCCAAAGCATTCGTCTTCATGTGTTTTTAATGTGTGTTTAGTGCTTTTTTTTTTTTTCTTTTTTTTTCTTTTTTTTTTTTGGCACAATTATGAAATACACAAAAGTCAAAGATAACTAATTCTATGAGGAGAAAAGCCCAAAGAGCTTATTTGAAGCCTCCACCTAAAGTATTTGGGCAGGGACGATTCACATTCGATTTTTTACGATTTTTTGGGTGCTAATTCAATTTAAATTGTGATTCTTTGATATTGCCGGTTTTTGCGGTCTTTAGTTAGCTTTTTTTACACCAGTGAAAAAGCTGAACAGTGATGAAGCCTACAGACTATATCAAGAAACATACACATCACATGTGAGTCTGTTTTTAGGATTTATTCAGCAATATATTTTAACCAGCTTTTTATACTCTCTTCAAAAGCCTGGACTGCATTTAAAGCGGTTTATTAACACAGACTAAAATAAAGCATTTACATTTGGAAAAAAACAATTTTTGAGCAACTCTGATAAAATTAGTTTTTATTTAACAAGAAATTGACATTAAGAATTTAAATATCGATATTGCATCAGTGGTCAAAATATTGCGATATATTTCTGCATCAATATTTTTGCACAGCTCTTGTAATGATAAACTCATGGACGCCCAGACCCTAAATCTGTCCCGGCCATATTTGTCAAAAAAATGTTGGAGCGTCCCTTTAAGAGCTATCAGGGTGGTTTGTTTCTCTGCTCTGACGCTCGTTAGCACACCTCTTGTTCAGGTGTGACCTCTCTGGTCCTGAGGTGGTGCCCAAACATGATCTCACAGCTCTGTTTCTCCCACAGGTCTCGTCCAAAGACAGCAAAGCAGGCGGTCCGATACCTGCAGACCTGGGCAGTCCTGCAGAGCCCGTCTCTCTGAAGAAAACCCTGTTTGAGGCCGGAGACGCGTGGAACCAAAACAGCATCCCAGTCACGCCATCCAAGGTCAGCATGAGCTAGCTTTATCCACAGGAGAGGCCGTTCACAGCAGCGTTTTCCAAACTGTGAAGCTAACTGTGGTCTGCAGTCTGTTTGAGCGGCCCTGATCAGGATTTAGAGTTTGACTGTTTTAGCTGCCTGACTTTGATCGATAAGCTATAATCCAGGGAAAGAATCGATTACTTTGTACAAGAGACTGTTGTTCTGTCCTCCCTGTTTCTACAAACAAAAAAAATCACCAGGATCACACTCAGTGGCCCCGTTTACATGGGTAGAAGAAGAGGTGCACTTCCTGCTTCCTGTTTACCCCTAGAAAGATGGATCCAGGTCGTGTTTTGTTGGGGACGCTTATTGTGTTATGGTTACATTCATTTCTGTCTGTCTGTCATCCGTCCTGTCTGTCCTCGTCCGTCCTGTCTGGTCGTCTGTCCTCTTCGTCTGCTCTGTCTATCTGTCTATTTGTCTATCTATTTTCTCAAGACCAGTCAAACTGTCTTTCCTGAAGCCTCTTCAGGTCATAGACAATAATATATTGAGCAACGAAAATCAACAACAAGCTCAGATTAATAACAACAAAAACAAACAAAATCAAACAAAAATAATATATCACATCAACTGTGATCACATCCACAGCCAACCAGATATCACAAGTTATCAACACCCGTAACTCACATCTATCCATTATTCTCAATGAGTAATCAGGATAATCGATAGCACAACGCAATTATCAACCGCGGTAACTCAATCCATTATTGTCTCATTAAGAGCCGTGAACGCTTCCCGTCGCAGGAAAGAGGGCAGCCTGTGTTAATGTTAAGAGTGTTAGAATGAGCAGAGAACACACTGAGAAAAAACACGTATGCTCTCACGTATAGAATAGCAGCCAAAAATGTTAAAAAAAAAAAAAAGTAAAGAAAGGAAACACCGTAGCAGCTGTGAATCATGAAGGAAATTATGCATCATTTGGATAGTTTTATAATCATCCAGATCCTTAAATGTTATTGTATGAATGTTTTAATGAGAGTCAAACTTTCTTTTCTGTTTCTTTTTCTGTGTCTTGCCGTCAGGATGCAGATGGTTTAAAAGTGGGCGTGGCCGATCTCATCAATCAATGGGTGAGAGGAAGTGAAGATCTGAGCCGCTGCAGCTCGCCCTTCAGACCTGCAGTGAGTCAGCTGTCCTGTCAATTTACATCCTTGTGGGATAAACTTCTTTATTTTGTTCCCGTAAAAGTAGTCAGACTTCATGTCTGACCTCTTTTGGAGTGTCCCAGTTTGTCTCAGTCAGCATGTTTCTCAGCTTGTTTCTGCCTCATGCAGCCACACCCTGACTCTTTATCAGTCTGCAGTGACTCATTTCAGCTGAGATAAAGAAGAGAGAACAGAGTGAGTCTGCCCCCTGCTGGCTGCAGCCCTGCCATTCAGTCTTAATTCTTATGATAATGTGAGCTGCTGTAGAGGCTGCACAGGGCTGGAAAACCTCGATAATAATTACCATTATTACTATTATTATTACAGTTAAAACCATTATTGTTCTTATCACAACTTTAATCTTTGTTTTTATGGGTTTTGTGTTTTTATACTGTATTTTTTATATTTTTCAAGTGATTTTTAACCTTAATTTTACATTTTCATCTATTTTTGTCATTATTTTAAGGAAAAAACTTTATTTTTCCTATGTTTTAATGCATTTAATTTGCTTTTAAGTGTTCTTTTAAAATTTTATTGATTTTGTTGCACTAAGTTTGTTTCGACTTTCGTTTACTTTTACGCTTCTCACATAATGACGTCATGTTTAGGTTCTGCTGCTATGTAAAGCACTTTGGGCTGCATGTCCATATGTGTATGTGTATATATATATATATATATATATGTATATACATATATACATATATATATATATATATGTATGTATATGAAAGGTGCTATATAAATAAACTTGAGTTTGAGTTTGGATAACCTGGAAAATGACTGACCAATTTTCCAGACATGAAAATGAGGTAAATCGTAAAATGCCCTGGTAAGTTATTGAGCTTCCTTCTTCCTTGTTAGTGAACAAAAATTAAACAAAGGGAATGAAGTAAAAATGTAAATAATGTTCATGCCTGAGAGTTAGAAATAAATAAATTTTAAATTAGTATGATTTGGTGGAGCTACCTAAAGATATTGATCATCACACTTTTGTCTTGTTTTTTCAAAGTCTAGATTAACCAGAAAATTGCCCACACCCAGATTGTTAAGGGGCAAAAATGTCCTGAAAACCATAAACATATAAACAGATAGAAACCACAGAAGAAAAAATAATTGGTGTATTTTTCTTGTACTAGTTCATGTGTGTGTCCAGGAAATGTTTCTTTGGCTCAAAACACTCAGGTTGATTCTGTTAGTAATATTCCTCTTTCACAAGAGAAGAGTATTTATACTTTTGGATATTTTTCTAAAAATACAATTTCATCCGCTGTATCTCAGGACAGCTCGGCTGGTAAAAGGTTCAAGTTTGTGGTGGCGGGTCACGGCAAATACGAGAAGGTTCCTGTGGATCAGGACGGCAGAGACGACACAGACTGTCAGTCAGGTGAGAAACACAAAGCATTATTTACAAAGAAACACGTCTGTGAGCTGAAACGATGTTAGTTTGAGCTTCCAGACACTTTTTTAAGCCTTCTGCGCCAAAATGACACAAAGAAAAGAGTGCATCTCTGCAACCACAAGGTCTATTTGAATATCTACAGTACAGGCCAAAAATTTGGACACACCTTCTCATTCAATGTGTTCTCTTTATTTTCATCACTATTTACATCGTAGATTCTAACTGAAGGTATCAAAACTATGAATGAACATGTGTGGAATTATGTACTTAACAAAAAAGTGTGAAATAAATGAAAACATGTCTTATATTCTAGTTTCTTCAAAGTAACCACCCTTTGCTCTGATTACTGCTTTGCACACTCTTGGCATTCTTTTGATGAGCTTCAACAGGTAGTCACCTGAAATGGTTTCCAACAGTCTTAAAGGAGTTCCCAGAGATGCTGAGCACTTGTTGGCCCTTTTGCCTTCACACTGCGGTCCAGCTCACCCCAAACCATATCGATTGGGCTCAGGTCCGGCGACTGTGGAGGCCAGTCATCTGGAGTAGCACTCCATCACACTCCTTCTTGGTCAGTTAGCCCTTACACAGCCTGGAGGTGTGTTTGGGGTCATTGTCCTGTTGAAAAATAAATGATGGTCCAACTACATGCAAACCAGATTGGATAGCATGTCGCTGCAGGCTGCTGTGGTAGCCATACTGGTTCAGTATGCCTTCAATTTTGAATATATCCCCAACAGTATCGACAGCAAAGCAGCCCCACACCATCACACCGTAGACTCCATGCTTCACAATGGGAACCAGGCATGCAAAATCCACCTGTTCACCTTTTCTGTACGGCACAAATACACGGCAGTTGGAACCAAAGATCTCAAATTTGGATTAATCAGACCAAAGCACAGATTTCCACTGGTCTAAGGTCCATTCCTTATGTTTCTTGACTCAAACACATCCCTCATGCTTGTTGCCTCTCCTCAGCAGTGGTTTCCTAGCAACTATTTGACCATGAAGGCCGGATTCACGCAGTCTCCTCTTAACTGTTGTAGTAGAGATGTGTCTGCTGCTCTGTGTGGTATTCATCTGGTCTCTAATCTGAGCTGCTGTTAACTTGCGATTTCTGAGGCTGGTGACTCAGATGAACTCTTTCTCAGCAGCAGAGGTGACTCTTGGTCTTACTTTCCTCGAGCGGTCCTCATATGAGCCAGTTTCGTTGTAGCCCTTGATGGTTTTTGCGACTGCCCCTTGCGGACACATTCAAAGTTTCTGCAATTTTTCAGATTGACTGACCTTCATTTCTTAAAGTAATGATGGCCACTTGTTTGTCTTAACTTTGCTGATTGGTTTTTGCCATAATATTAATTCTAACAGTTGTCTAATAGGGCTGTGGGCTGTGCATCAGCCTGACTACTGCACAACACAACTGATGGTCCAACCCCATTAATAAGGCAAGAAACTCCATTAATTAACCCTGGAAAGGCACACCTGAGAAATGAAAACCATTTCAGGTGGCTACCTGTTGAAGCTCATGAAGACAATGATAAAAGTCTGCAAAGCAGTAATCAGAGCAAAGAGTGGTTACTTTGAAGAAACCAGAATATAAGACACATTTTCATTTATTACACAGTTTTTTGTTAGTACATAATTCCACGTGTTCATTCATAGTTTGGATACCTTCAGTGAGAATCTACAATGTAAATAGTGATGAAAATAAAGAAAACACATTGAATGAGAAGGTGTGTCCAAACTTTTGGCCTGTACTGTATTTATCTGTATCTATCTATCTGTGTAAATATACAAATATGTTTATAAAGCTGTGAGGAGAGTCTCTGGTCGACCAGTCAGTGTGTGGCTGGGCGATTTCAATCAATTTTTTGCCTCTGAAAGAAAAATTTAAACCTCAAACCAATACAAAAGTGACATGGCTCAAGTTTTGCCTTCATTTCAAAATATAAACCATAACTGACTTCCCTCTTATAGTTTACATGTGTGCTCTAATTTTGTCCCAAAATGTTGATTATGTAGTTGAAATGTAGAGAATCCTGACTACATAAACACTGAAGAGTGAGCTTTTTTCATGGTATGTCACATAAAACCATCTGATTAATATTTAATCTAATTTAAGAAATAAATAAAAGCATAAAAATGTGATTGTGCCAAACCTGATAGGTCTCATCATGAAACATTTTCAGTAAGTTTTTTTCAACATAAAAATAACTGAGGGTGGGAGAAAAAATCGATTTACGTAAGTATTGGAATTTTTTTTTTTGACGATTTTTAAATAATTTTTTTCCTAATTGAAATTCTTCATTATAGTCTGTGTTAATAAGCCACTTTTAAATGTAGTCCAGCCTTTTGAAGAGAGAGCATAAACAGCTGGTTAAAATATATTGCTGAATAAATCCTAAAAACGGACTCACATGTGATGTGTATTTTTCCGATTTAGTTCGCTTTTTTAACACCAGCAAAAAAGCAAACTAAATCGCTAAAGTCGGCAATATCTTATAATTGCAATTTAAATCGAATCAGCACTTATAAAAATAATACATAAATAAATAATAGTGAAAAAATCGAATCATCACCTAAAAAAATGAATACAATCATAAATAAAAAATCGAATCAGCACTTAAAAAAATAAAATAAAATAAATGAATACATAAATTAAAAATCGTAAAAAAAAAAAAAAAAAAATCGAATCAGCACTCAAAAAATAAAATGAAATAAATGAATACATAAATAAAAAATCATAAAAGAAATTGAATCGGCACATAAAAAATAAAAACATAAATAAAAAATTGTAAAAAATCGAATCAGGAGGAAAGCACATCGTCCCAGCCCTAGAAACAACCAATGACTGGAGTAAGTAGAGAAAGAAAAGATAGATTTTTAATTTTTAAATCTTCTGCAGAAACAATTTGAATTAATTGAATTATTTCTCAGCCCGATAAGAGAGCCACCAAATGGTCAATTCATAAAATAATTATGTAACCATAGGAATAAATTAGTTATGCGGTCATTGACCTGTTTGGCAAATAAAATATGTAACATTTAAACATTTAAAACTCAGAATTCAAGCTAAAGCTGTTAGAATTTGCTTTTTGTGTTTCAGTTTTTCAAAGGAGAAAAAACAGGAGACAAGAGTTTCACGTTCAGCTTTTATGCATTTTTGAGAATCACACAGTAAACAAAACGTTAGGCACCAGTGTAACAAAAGGCTCTTTGATTGGCTCACCTCAGATTATTCCACATCATGACATTTTCATCTTGGGGCAGCAGCAGTTTTTAAACTCCAACAAAGCAACAAAATGGGTCAAATCAACCACAACATCAACAACATCGACATGCTAATCCCTGCAACTGCAGCTGCAAAATCATCCAAAGCTCCTCGTCTTTCCTTTTCCAGCTTTCATTCTGTTTCCTTCTCAGTATTTCTCTAACAGCAGAGCTCACTGTGGTCAACATTTTATCGTCCTTCTTTACTTCGACATCCTTATTACAACCCAAAGTTCTGTTCACAAGTCTTAAATGATCCACCTCAGGCATGAAAATATCATCGACCAACATCTTCAACGGGTATTTCCATCACAATATGTCAAAGAATCAGTTATCAATAATCAACCCCGTCACTATGATTATAAGGCGCTTAATGTTGGGATCTGTTATGAGACAGATATTTTCAAAAACTGTAAAAGGTTCAACATTTACCCCAGAAGCACACTGTAAAAGGGTTGTTGTAAACTTTACAGTAATTTACTGGCAACAAGATGCCAGTCAACAACTGTAAATGTCTTTACGGTAGCATTGCTCTATTTAAGTTGACAGGAATATTATTGTTTTTCTAGAATTGTTTAACTTCTCTTTTTTTATTCAAGGTATCATTAAAGTCTGTCAATTTACAGCAGTATTACTGTTTGATCAAAAACAGCTTCCTCGCTGTTTTTCCATTTACAGTATCATCATTGGACAACTTTTTAATGTATGTTAAATTACAGCGAAATTTTAATGCATATAAAGATATGTTTAACTATTTTATGGACCATTTATTGGAAAAATATAATTTTGTAAATAAAATAAATACATAAATAATACATACATCCCTTTTGCACAATAAAATACATTTAATCAATCACTGGTTTCACCCAAATATATGAAACATTATTTAAAAAATGTAACCTGCTTCAGGTAAATTTCCCTGGGAAAAGTGTTTTTTTCTCCTGATCCATTACTGTATGGATATTTTACAGTAAATGATTTTAGATTTTACTGTAAATAATTTTGATTTTACAAAAATCTGATTATTTTTCCACAATATTTGTCATTTATAATTTACTGCAAAGCTGTTTACAGTAGGGTAGCTGTAGATTTACAGTAAAATGCTATAAAGTTTACAAAAATCAGTTACAGTGCATATCTGGCATGTGATTGGTCGATCATTCTACCAGTCACATTTATTGTAGGAGTTAAACATGTACGTTTTAGAGATGCTTTTGAGTCAGTTCTGGTTTGCACATTTATTGTACTTTTTTATCGATACTCGTGAGATTAAAAATCCTGCCGATCGATCCAATTCTTTAATAATTCCCTTATAGATTCCTGTAGATTTTGAGTGTCAACAATGTCAAACACACGTCACAGCATAGATAACTGCTTCTGCAAGCTGCTGGTGTTTCCACTCACTTAAGGTTGTGCAGTAGGCGCCTTTTGAAAAAATTAAGCCACAATTCTGCCGGTTCTGAACCCTGTCAGTGTGAGGAACTGATAAGGGAATTGAGAATTAATTTAAAAATTAAAAATCAATATTTTTTTTTCATTCACTTACTTAAATTGTAAGTAGCAAGTAGTAAGTTCTACCTTTATGTTGTCAAAATATATTCCTAAATCAATCAGAACTTCCCTCTCAAAATTAAAGTGTGTCATTAAATGTTGATTATGTAGTTCTAACACAGGCAGGTTTGCCTGCATAAACACTGAAAGCTGAGGGATTTTCACAGCTTGTTAACATGTTTCTCTCTGATCAATATTTAATCTAATTAAAAAAAATAAATACAAGCCTTTAAAAGTGCATGTGCAAAACCTGACAGGGCCACCATCATGAAAACTGTAAAGTTTCAGTGTTTATATTTTTACAAACTTTGCAACTACTTACAGTTTAAGTAAGTGAATGAGAAAAAAACTTGATTTTTAATTTTTAAATCTTCTGCAGAAAATAATTTGAATTGATCAATATGGTCGATATATTGCCCAGCCTAAGGTGGGAGCTTCTGTGCAAACAAAACACAAACTCTCACCAGAACATATCCTTTCTGTAGAAACGTGTAGTGTTTGTTTTGATTTGCATCATATTAGCGATCAACTATTCCTTGAACATTTCCGCCAACACCAACGCTGTTAATCAGATCACCAGCAGACCCAACATTAACCCGTATTAAATAAACAAATGGACAAAACAATCAGGTCAGCAGATATATTAAGTTTAGTATTGACAGTACTTGGTGTCATGCTGTCTTTTTAAACTGCCAAGCCCAGAGATGTTGTGATTTTCTGCCCTCTGCTGCTGTTTTCTTTCCATCTTGACTCACAAAATCTGTTCATACCAGACCTTCATCACTCAACCACGCCTTTCACTTCTTTCCAAATCCATCTGCCCTGTTGTTCCAGGAATGTAAAAGCCCTATTCATCACAGATATTAAAACAGCCTAACAGTGCACTCTAAAAGCCTGTCTTTGATTAGAAAAATAGAAAAGGAAATCCAACAACTTTTTAACAAAGTATCTACAGAACATGCATTCAGTCTAAGGCTTAAACAAATGAAAACAAAAAATCTAACCTTGGACATTTGAAAGGATATGATGCTTCTATGTTTCATACTTCATTAATTTACTCAGTGACAATGTGTTTGCTTTTTTTAATTTAAACTCAAGGATCAACCATAATTACTCCTATTTTTGACTCAAGTTGTTTGGAATTTAGCTCGAGTCAACAACAAGTTTCCCAGTTGAATATGAGAAATAGAGTGGTGCAGAAAGCAAATGTTAAACATACATCACACTGTGTCCCTCAACTAAAAGCCTGTGGGATTTATGATTTAGTTATTTGATAACTGCAGATTAAAAAGTCTGTTGTGAGTAAAGGTTTATGAAACCTGCACATTTTGTTCATCATGATAATCTTTACAAAACAATCCAACTCATGATTTTTTAGGCTTAAACATGATACGGAAGAGAATTATTTAAAAAATATTTTAAAGACACAAAAAGGACCAATTAATAAGCAGTGGTCAAAGATAAAATTACTGGATCACATCTAAAATCAGTCAGACTGAAGATGCCCATTTCAAAAGTTGGGTTTTTAGATAATTTTACATACTGAGTCAGTGAAGACCGAAAAGGATCGTGAACAGGGCATCATTTATAACAGTTACCAGGTGAGGGTTTTTCATTCATATTTGTACCTATTATATTGATAGATTATAGGTCAGTTAAGATGATGATTATAGGTTTTGTAAATTTATGTAGACTCATTAAAAAATCATGTTTGGCTCTTTTACCCACCCGTAGACAACATGGCGGATCATTATGTCAGCCTCCACAGAGGGGAAACCTGCGGTACATAAAAAGCTTTCTCTTACTTAATAAAAAGAAAACCAAAGTTTTATGACGACAATTGTACACCTATTTCAATGGACTTCACATACAAATAGAAACATTATAGCCTATATTCTATTTGAGAAATGCCAACTTCTACACACTACACCTTTAAAATTAAAATATTGTCAGCCTCATTGTATGTTTCAAGCTGAAATGTTAAAATCTCTACTACATACGTAGGCGTAGAGCATTTCTCTGAGAACTTAGGTTCAAGTAAAAGGTGTGCCTTCAAACAACATTAGCTGCAAAGAAAATTTTTGCATTTTTGAAAAGATTTGCAGGATGTGGGACCTTTAACCCAAAAGGTCAATTTGTCAAATCTTAAGAAAAAACGAATAGAGATTTTGAGATGTTGGGTTTACAAGAAGCAAGTCCATCGATGCAGCCCATCACTGGACAACATAGTACATCTAGCATCCGCACATAGGCATAAAAATACATGAAATGACCAATGGAGAGATATAAAGATTGTCGTGAAGTAACTTATGGGTAAGGAAAATAGGATTTGAATAAAGCAGATTAAATAAAGAAAGAAAACAGATTCTAAAATCACCATATATCACATGTTAGAATGATTCAATTAAAAACATTGTTGGGGGCAAATGTCAATGAAGGCAACATTTGCATATTAGTTCATGTTTTGTGCATAAAAGAAGACTCTTGAGTTCTGATTGGGTTGTTCTTTGGTAAACTGATCGTTGGTTGTGATGTTTTCATGGGTTTTGCTCAGGAAAAGAAAAATATGGAGAACACCAGCCTTATCTTTTGTCATATTGTAGCCTCTTATAAGATATTTAATGAATGATGGGTTGTTAAAGCATTCAACAAGCACATGTAGAGCATCAGGTTATGTCAAAACAAAATAAAATACACTGAAATATTAAAAAAAAAATCTCTAATGCATGAGCTCACCAAAGACTTAATTTCAGGTTTTAATCTGAAAGTTATGCAAATCCCTTTGGCCTTGAGGGCCACAAGTGCTAAAAGGCAACTCACTGCTCTATTTTAGGACAAATTTCTGCACCACTCTATAGACCTTTGCATATTAGTTCTGGTAGAAATGATTGTATGCTATGTAATTTTCAACATGTTGCTTTTTTTTCCCAACCAGCAAGGCTCCCACACCCACCTGAGTTAGCTTTTTCTCTCTGGTAATTAATAACAAAGCAGTGAAACCACACACAACACTCATAATCCCAAACATTCTTCAGTATCAGTTCAAGTTACGCATCATCAGTTTTTGTGGCACCGAATCCTCTTGCTTTCCTGTTGAAGTCCTTTTTCTCATCTTCCTGACCCTTACGTTTTATCAGCCCTCTCTCAAACACGGCTGATATTTTTGTGAGCGGCTTCTCTGCTGCCTCTTTCAGCTTCCTGGCATCAAAACGTGGACTGTACAGCAAAATCGGCAGACGGTTGACAAACGAGGGGACTTCGACTTGATTGTCTTTTTCTTTTGGGGACTTTTTCTCGTCTGGCTCTTTCTTGGTGGAATTGATTTGTTGAATGATCCGCTCTTTGGTAGAAAACATTTGAAAGAGGAGGGCATCCCACATCTTCAATGCCTTTGGAGCATTGTTGTCCTTGACCACTTCTGCTTTGGCACAAGTGTTTGCCACTGACAGATCTTTATCCACTTCCTTTGGCATTTCTACATTGCCACCAGAATCAACTTGAGATTTGGGCTCTGGTTGTGGAAACTCTGGTTCCTCTTGTTCCACGACCATGTGCTTCTTGAGCCGTGTCCATCCACTGAGCTTTGCCTTCAAGCCTTTTGGCTTCTGGATTGCTTTAGGCTCAGTAGACACGGGGGTCCGTCCCGCTTCTGCCATGCTATTGTCAGCAGTTGAAGATGCAGTTGATGTCGCTGACTTCGTGGAGGGTTCGACTGTCAGGGCTTTCTTCTGTCCTGCGGTAGTTTTGGTCCTCGGTACATCCTTGTCTTTGAGTCCAGTTTTTGGCTGAGATGGCGGTGACATTCCTCTGTTTGGGGATGGAGCTTTGACTGAGACTGAGGCCTGAGGCAGAGAGGCAGGAGTGGCAGGGTCAATCACAGCGGCTGCAACTATGGATGGTTGTATCACAGTATCAGTTCCTGGCTTTGCGGGGGGATTGTTCTCTACTGGTGACACTGTTGTGGGCTCAACATTAGAGGTTTGCAAGCTAGTCTGGACCAGATCTTGGGGAGACTTTAAATCATTCATTACTAAGGGCTTAGGCTCTACAGCAGCTGACGAAGGACTTGGTTCAACCTGCTTAATGAGAGATTGTGTTGGAAGTATTGGCTGACTGGTTGGTTCAGTAATGGGAGCCTTAACCTCGGGGTCTAATTTGGATTTTTTTCCTTCACGTGTGGGTGTAATTGCTGTGATGACTTTCGTTTCATGCATTTCAAATTGAACTTTTACCTCAGCAGTGTTTGTAAGGACTGAAGAATCCTTATTTGTGGTTAATTTGGTGTCTGGTTTTGGGATAATCCCTGTTATTGATTCTGCTCGAGGTTGAACAAGGTTGGAGAGTAACTTATTGGGAACAGGTGAAACTGGAGGAGTCCTTCGGTCTTTTATTATAAGAGGAGATTTCATTTCCCTGGTATGGATTGGAGACATACGCACTTGAGAAGACTTAGGCAACATTGGAGTACTAGCATCTGCATTAGCCAAGGAGGATCTTGATTTAGCTTGTTTAATTGGAGATTGTGCTGGAAGTGTTGGCATACCGATTGGTTCAGTTATGGGTGCCCTAATGTCAGTGTCAAGTTTGGACATTTGTCCTTCTTCTTTGGACTTTCCTGCTGTGCTTGAATTTGACCTGTGTGTTTGGGGTTGTTCATCAAGCTCAGCAGTGTTTGAAGGGCCTGAAACCTCCTTATTTGTAGTTAATTTGGTGTCTGGTTTTGAGATAATCTCTGTTACTGATTTGGCTCTTGGTTGAATAATGCTGGAGAGTAACTTATTGGGAACAGGTGAAACTGGAGGAGTCCTCCGGTCTTTTATCATTACAGAAGATTTCATTTCCCTAGTATGGATTGGAGACATACGCACTTGAGAAGACTTGGGCGACATTGGAGAACCAGCATCTGCATTAGCCAAGGAGGATCTTGATTTAGCTTGTTTAATGAGAGATTGTGCTGGAAGTGTTGGCATACCGATTGGTTCAGTCATGCGAGCCCTAATGTCAGTGTCAAGTTTGGACATTTGTCCTTCTTCTTTGGACTTTCCTGCTGTGCTTGAATTTGACCTGTGTGTTTGGGGTTGTTCATCAAGCTCAGCAGTGTTTGAAGGGTCTGAAATTTCCTTATTTGTAGTTAATTTGGTGTCTGGTTTTGAGATAATCTCTGTTACTGATTTGGCTTGAGGTTGAACAGGGCTGGAGAGTAACTTATTGGGAACAGGTGAAACTGGAGGAGTCCTCCGGTCTTTTATCATTACAGGAGATTTCATTTCTCTGGTATGGATTGGAGACATACGCACTTGAGAAGACTTGGGCGACATTGGAGAACCAGCATCTGCATTAGCCAAGGAGGATCTTGATTTAGCTTGTTTAATGGGAGATTGTGCTGGAAGTGTTGGCATACCGATTGGTTCAGTTATGGGAGCCCTAATGTCAGTGTCAAGTTTGGACATTTGTCCTTCTTCTTTGGACTTTCCTGCTGTGCTTGCATTTGACCTGTGTGTTTGGGGTTGTTCATCAAGCTCAGCAGTGTTTGAAGGGCCTGAAACCTCCTTATTTGTGGTTAGTTTGGTTTCTGGTTTTGAAATAATCTCTGTTACTGATTTAGCTCTTGGTTGAATAATGCTGGAGAGAAAACTATTTTGAGCAGGTGAGACTGCAGTTGTTCTCTGGTCTGTTATTATGTCAGGGGATTTATTTTCTCTGGTGTGGTTAGGGGACATACAAACTTGAGTGGACTTGGGCGACATTGGAGAACTAGCATCTACAGTGGCAGATTTAGCTTGCTTAATGGGAGGTTTTGCTTGAGGACTGGGTTTAAGTATTGGGTCTGTAACCAGAGTCTTAACATTGGAAAACTGTCCATCTTTTGTGAACATTGTGTCTTGCACTTGGGTTTGTACTTTTGCCTCAGTACTTTCTGTCAGGACGGAAATTTCTGTAGTTCTGGCCATTTCAGTTTCTGCTTTTGGGATGATGTCTACTATTGGCTTAGCCAGTGGTTGTACCATGTCAGAGGTTGTGTCTTTGGAAAGGTGGTCTTTCATTATGACTGGAGTTCTCATTTCTGGGGTGTGGTTTGGAGACAAAGACCTTGGTAATGTTGGATTTCTAGTCTCTACAGTGGTAGAAGGTCTTGCTTCAACCTGCAAAGTGTGTTGTTCTGGGAGGATGGGCTCACTGGTTGGTTCAACATTAAAAGCATTGAGATCAGTGTTTAGTGCGGACAACTGTCCCTCATTTATGGACTTTGTTGGCATGTTGGGTTGTGTCTCATGCGTTTCAGATTGTGCTTTTACCTCTGCACTGTTTGTCGCGACTGAAATGTCCTCAGATAAGGCTGCTCTTGTTTCTTGTTTTGATACAATCTCAGACATTGACTGCACAAGAGGAATCGGAGGGTTTTGGTGGTCTTTCATTGTAAGAGGGGATTTCATTTCCCTTGTATAGTATGGAGACAGAGGCACTTGAGAAGAGTGGGGTAATGTTGGAGTGTAAGATCGAATGGGTGGATGACGCATTTGTGGATCTGGTAAAGGGGAGGCTCTCATCGGAGGAAGATATTTCACTTCTGTTGGAGGACTAAGAGGGATTTTAGCACCTGTGGTTTGAGTATTGAAGGTGTAAATTTTATTTTCCCTAGACTTCTTTGTTTCAGAAATAGATTCCTTTAACTGTTTAGCTTCTGTCTGGGGGATCATTGAATTCACAGAGGGTTGAACCTTGTCTCCAGGCAATAGCATCTGATTTTGAACACTAATGGTTTGCTGTTCTATGATGTAACTAGATCTTTTGGCAATGACGTGAGCCGCTGAGGGCGATGTCAAAGTATCAGTCTTTGTTGATGCAGAACTCAAAGTCTGTGTGGATGGACTTGGTACTACGTTATTGACTATGACTGGGTGAACTATAGGGGTTTGTTCTTTTGGGTGACCTGATCTGGCACTTGCAAGATTTGTAATCACTTGAGTATCGTGCTGTGTTGTGGAGTAGATTGGTGCTCCAGCATCAGCATGGTTTGGATCAATGGCTTGTTTTTGACTCTGAAGTTTGCCTGAGTTTAGTTGGGGGCTTCTTGGTGTAGCATGCCTCATGTTAGGGCTTGACGGCACAGGAGACTTTCTAACTTGCCATGGGCTAATAGAGGGTTTATGGATTACTGCTGTGTCTGCAATCACAGCAGAGGGCTTGCTTGAAACTTTGGTTACAGTCGTAGAACTGGGAACATTATTCAGAGCTGATGTACTTTTCTGAGCAGTTTCTGCCACAGGTTTTATTTGTTGAACAGCCTCGATATTTGGTTGTGTGGGGGGGAGTGTGTTAGCAGAGAATTTATTGGTAAGTGGTCCTACAGGTGGTCTGTTTGGTGGTTTTGTTTCAATAATTGGCATGTTAAGTCCTATGTTTCCAACTGGAGGAACAGAGGATGACCTTGCATCACCAAAAATGTAAGGCATGTACTCTGCTCCAACAGGTTTATATGGCAGATTTTCTGTCAGGAAAGCTCTTTGTTCAGTGATATGTTGTGGGGGTAATTTTGTACCATGTGGCATCTCTCTCGCTTTATGAGTTTCAGTGTTATTGGGAGGTTTTTCTTCTACATTAACTGGATTTAGAGGCACGGGATCTTTAGCAGGCACTGGGAAACTAATGTTAGGCTCCTGTTGGGGGACTGTGATAAAACTTTCCCCTTGAGAAATGTTTTCTTGGCCATTCAGGCCTATACTGCACATTGTTTTTGGGGGCACGTTCTCACTTGTTTTGATTTCCCTTAACAGCTCTGTCATGGGCAAACCAAAACCTGTTGGGTTTTTAATGTCTGGGATGTTTGGTAACTTAGCTGCAGTGACAGAGAGGTCAAATCTGTCCTGTGACTGAGTAGTAACTGTAGATGTATTCGGTTGACTATGTGCTTTAGAAGACGTGAAAGAGAGGTCTTCTTTGTGAAACTGTTTTATTGTTTCAGCTCTGATCTGTTGGGTTGTTTCAGTGCATAGGGGGGCTGCTGAAACAGAACAGATACCAAACTGAGCAGAACAAACTGATGCTTTGACAGGTTCATGTCGCAAAACGGATTCTGTCATGGTCATAGCATCTTCTAAGATGTTGGAAAACTGTGTTTTAGAGTTTGTTTTGTCAGAGATATATTCTAAATTCGTGGGTGCACAAGATAAAGTGCTCCCAGTATTTGTCTTTTTAAGTAAAGTGGCCATGTTACTGGCTTTACTGTGCTGATTAAGCTCTCCTCTTTGTTTTTGTGAATGCACTTGAGTAACTGTTTCACTGGGAAGTGGTGTTTCCAAAACAAAGTTGGTTCCTTGTTGCTTCCCTGAGTTTATAACAACATTTGTGTTGGCGCTTCCTAAGAATTTTGGTTCTAACTCGGTAGTGGGAAATTGAAAAGTCTGTTTCTGAGGGTCAGCTGGGACAATAGCTGGATGGGTAAGTGGGACATTGAGACCTTTGGCTGTTGGAGGACAGACTCCATCAGCACTTTGGACAGACTTGACAGAAGCTACTTCAGCTTGTTTCAGACTTCTCACCTTGTCGTCTAGTGTCATAGGTCTTTTTTCAAGAATTATCTGCCCTTCTGGGACATCTACGTCTTTTGTACCGTGCTGTGGTTTTGCATTTAGGTCTTGTTTTACATAAGGTGAGGAAAAACTCGACAGAGAATTGCTGTCAGCCAGGTATGGGTTTATAGCCGCTGTTTGTGTGTGAACCTCACCTGCTTTAGGTATTGATATTGAAGCCTCAGAGTATGAGGCTTTTGCTGTGGATACTTCAACTGTTGGCTGTTGGATTGTTTGCTGTGCCATGTCAGAGGGTAGTTGAGGTACTATTTTGTCCACAATAGATGTTTCAGGTGAATGTGCTCCAATGTTATGAGCTTCAGACTGCTGCTTGCTTGTGGTTATCCGTTCTGTGAGAAGCTCAGGATCCTTCGTTGAGGGTAAAACAGTCATGGCAGAAACCTCCGCTTGGTGCAGACGTTCTTGTTGTCCTTTGGGTTGCTTTCCTGCTGAAGCCTGTGAGTCCTTGACTTCGTCTAAAATTACATCTAACTGTGTTTTCAGAGTAGTTTCAGAAACCCTGGAAGGTGCAAGGCTGAGTTGCGAGGAGGTAGACCTGATCCCTCCATAGGCCGCATACTGAGCTGGAGTAAGCCCGTAATACATGGATCTGGATTTGGGCTTAGATGCTGCTAGTGACATTTGAGTCTCCAAAAGTGACGACAAAGACTTGCGTGCTTCCATCACAGGTGGACGGTAGGAGGACATCAGGGGGCTTGGACTGGCTGGGCCTTGTGCCGAATTCACTACAAGAGGATTGAAAGTCTTTGGCGTGGAGGAAAACGATGGAACCCTGGGCAAAGATGAAACTTCGCTTCCCGGACCTTGGGCTTCCAGAAATTTAGGATTTCCTGGTTGGATGGGTATCGGTTTGATCAAAGCAGGCACAGGCACAGACCAAGCATCTCTGGGGTGGACCTCAGAAAGTTGTGCACTGCTGACTTTACTTTGAATAACGATCTCTTTATAATTTCGGCCTTGTTTGACAGAATTTGTGTAGTTAACATCAGTCTGTGTGGGCTCCTCCTTGGAAGCTAGAGGTGTGCTCATACTGCTTGTTTGAAGTGAAGACTTCTGTGTCGGAGCATCACTGGGATTTAAAGGAGGTTGTGAATCCTGGGAGCAGTTAAAAGCAGGACTTGGAGCAAATAAAAGAGGGTTAGGTTTGGATATCTCAATAACAGGCATGAATACTCGTGCTGGTGTGAAAGAGGGAGTCTTCGGTCTCCCAGATTGGGATCTTGGTGTAGAAAGACTGTGTTCAGGTTTCACTGACGCAGCTATTTTCTCCCTGAGTTCAGCTCCCTGGTTGGAGTGGTTTAAAACAGTCAGGTCCTGCATGGATGGGGGCTTCGAGATCTCATAAAATGTCGCTTTTGACGTGTAAATCCTGGTTTGCATACCTTCAAGTCTTGGTTCTTTGACTGCTTCCACTAAAGATATTTTCGAGGCAGTTATCTCCGTTGGCATTTGGTTTGAAAAAGAGTTGCCGTTATAGGAAGGTCCTGCAGTCCAGAGCACTGTTTGGGACTGATGGCTGTCCTTAAAGGTGGCGTTTGTCTCCCTCTGGCTGGAAGCTGATAGCAGCACTGGAAGAGAAGGTAAGTCTGCAACCTGAGAAGCTGCTGAGCCTGGACCGCAATTTGAGGTGGCCGGGGACAGGGTCAGGCTGTGGGTGGATATTTTTGTACTCGACACTGCAACTGGGTGGACTGTTGTGACTGCCCCATGGGAATTTGGTGTCATGTTTACATTATATCCAGAAAGAAGGGGTTGCGAAGTCGAAGGTGGCATCGTGAAAGGTGTCACATCATCAAAATAAAAGGATGAGCACTCATACAGCGGAGCCACCTGCTCCTCCGAAGTCCTGGGGATGCTTTGAGGATGAGGGAATGCAGATGCAGGGTGATCGTAAAAGGAGCCGAAAGGGAAACCGGAGACCGTGGAGTCTGCTGCGTAGACTGAATCTGGCGTCCTTGGAGGGCTTGCCTGGTCACTGTGTTCGAGGTCGGTGCTCGCTTCGTTCACTGGCGACAGGCAGGATCGAAAGGGGACGGGCGTTTGGGAGAGGCTGCCTTTTTTCTTTGCTCTCTTCTTTTTGAGTTTCTGAAGCCTGGCGTTGTCTTTGCCCGGCTTTGGCAGCAAAGGCGGAGGATACTGCTGGGAAAGGTCAGGATCCAGCCCGTTGCTGTAGCCAACGTCCATCAGCATTTTGGAAGCCTGCAAGACAGAGAAGAGAGATTTTTTTTTTTAATTATTATTTTTCCTTTACTTTTCCCATAGTGTGATGCATAATTTATATAACAAATCAAGAGAAATACAATAATAATACATCAAAACACTAAAACAACAAAAGAACCAAAAAAAGTTTATTTATACGGTGTACTCACTTTATGTTGATATATATAATAATAACATTAACGAAAAAGTAATGTTTCAAACTAATATTGACAATGATATCGTTTATCGGCAATGATTTTTGGGACAATTATTGTCCAACAAAATTTGTTATCGTGACAGACCTGTAGATACCTATACAGTGTAGTTAAACCTTAGCAATTGATAGGCTGTTTACATAGTAGAGTAAGTAAAATAATACATATATGTGTTATACATATATTATACAATAAATACCCACAAACAAAGTAAGATTGATAGAAATGCCACTGATACACAGTCCAAAATTAAGTAAAATTGAATACATAAATCCATTTTAAAATAAATAAATAAATATTTAAAAAAACAAGTGCTCCCCCTTTTGGTTGTTGACTGATTTCCTTTACTAGTTTTAGTTATTTACATTCACTGTATGCATGGTTCAAGTTACTGAGTTTTTTGACAGTTCAAAAGTGATATTAGGATTACTAGTGTTAGTATTATTCTTTTCATTAGTTAACGTTGTTTGCATTGTCTATTTTCTATATCTATTTTCCATATACAGTTGCTGGAAAAAGTATGTGAACCCTTTGGGATACTTGGATTTCGGCTTAAATTGGTCATAAAATATGTTCTGATCTTCATCTAAGTCACATCACAAGACAAACGGAGTCTGCTTAAACTAAGTCAGCACAAAAAATTATGTTTTCACGTTTTTATTCAACACACTATGTAAACAGTCACAGTGCAGGGTGGAAAAAGTATGTGAACCTTTGGATTTAATAACCGGTTGACCCTCCTTTGGCAGCAATAACCTCAACCAAACGTTTCCTGTAGTTGTAGATCAGACCTGCACAACAGTCAGGAGGAATTTTGAACCATTCTTCTGTACAAAACTGTTTCAGTTCAGCAATATTCCTGTGATGTCTGGTGTGAATAGCTCTTTTGAGGTCATACCACAGCATCTCAATCGCTTTGGGGTCAGGACTCTGACTGGGCCACTCCAGAAGCCGTATTTTCTTCTGTTGAAGCCATTCCATTGTTGATTTACTTCTATGCTTTGGGTCGTTGTCCTGTTGCTTCACCCATCCTCTGTTGAGCTTCAGTTGGCGGACAGATGGTCTTAAGTTTTCCTGCAAAATGTCTTGATAAACTTGGACATTCATTTTTTTCGGTGATGATAGCAATCTGTCCAGGCCCTGAGGCAACAAAGCAGCCCCAAACCATAATGCTCCCTCCACCATATTTCAGAGTTGGGATGAGGTCTTGATGTTGGTGTGCTGTGCCTTTCTGTGGACACATGGACAACAGGGCTTTTAGAGATACTTTTGTAACCCTTTCCAGCTTCATGCAAGTCAGCAATTCTTGATCGTAGCTCTTCTGAAAGCTCTTCTGTGCGAGGCATGGTTCACATCAGGCAATGCCTCTTGAGAACAGCAAACACACAACTGGTGTGTGTTTTTTATAGAGCAAGGCAGCTTTATCCTACACATCCTTTCTAATCACATTGAGTGGACTCCAGGTTGGCTGACTCCTGGCTCCAATTAGCTCTCGGAGAAGTAATTAGCCGAGGGGATCACATACTTTTTCCACCCTGCGCTGTGACTGTTTAGATATTGTGTCTAATAAAAACAGGAAAACTTATAATTTTTTGTGCAGTATTAGTTTAAGCAGACTGTGTTTGTCTAGTGATGTGACTTAGATGAAGATCAGAACATATTTTATGACCAATTTAAGCCGAAATCCAAGAAATCCCAAAGGGTTCACATACTTTTTCCTGCAACTGTAGTTTCCCCATTATATCCACAATATATTACCATTTCTTGAATTCCCTCTGATTTTATACGTTAACTGAGAGAGAGGAGAGATTTAAGCTAGGGCTGGGCGATATGGCCTTAAAAATAAAATCTGATTTTCTCCCCCACAAAACTTGATTTACGGTTTTAATCGTTTTTTTTTCCTCTGAGAGCAAAAAAATCCAAGTGACACACAATTGACATGAATCAAGTTCTGCCTTTATGTTGTCAAAATAAATTCTTAAATAACACTGGGGAACTACATTTTTGTTTAATTAGGTCTGACAGCTATTTTTAACTAATTTTTTGGTGCTGAATCCAAAACTTATCTCAGTTTTTCTCTATCATGTTTTTGTACTATAGGATCTTTGTTTTCTTAAAGAGTATGAAAAATACTGTACTTAACAGGCCCAAATCGCATGTCAAATCATTCAACTCGTGCTGATCAAATCCCCCACGCACTGAATCTGAGTGAATTTCAAAATCTGCATCATTGCTGTCACTGCATTCTTCAACAACTCTCAGATCAGGAGGTAGTTGTTCCAACTCTGGCACTGGAATTTCAGCAGAATGAGGCATTGGTCTTGTAGCTGACAGTAGATATTCTATTTTACTTTTTTTTCTTGTTAAATCCTGATGTTTTCACTAAACTAAAGTAACAGTCTGTGGAATGGCCATTTTTGTATTGTTTCCTTCGTCTTTGTCTTCCCTGTTATTAAAATGAAAATGCTGCTGGAAAAGGAAACCAGTCCATATAAAAGTAATTGATTAATTCAGTGAAGATTCAAGTTTAAAATCACAAAATAATTTTAGTAATTGATAAGTCTTGTTTTGATACAGGTACCTGAGGTAGGAGGAGAAAAAGCCTGATCAAAAAAACACCTGTTATTTTATTTTTTATTTTGCATTATCATTTGTTTTTGTCTAATTTTATTTGTCATTTTTAATATAATTTGAATGTTATTTGTTAATTTAATATATATCTGAATTGAGGTCATACAAAGGATCCAGGTTATAAGGGTGCTCTAAAACACAATTTTTATTTATTTTTTATTCATTTTATTTTTACCTTCATACTTTATATAATTATTTACTTATTTCACTTTTGTTTTTCTTTTATGTAATGTATGTTCTACTATGGAAATATCACAAAAATCTTAGTGATTCCAAGGAACAAAGAATATATATATATATATATATATATATATATATATATATATATATATATATGTGTGTGTGTGTGTATATATATATATATATATATATATATATATATATATATATATATATATATATATATATATATATATATATATATATATATATATATATATATATATATATATATATATATATATATATATATATATATATATATATATATATATATATATATATATATATATATATATATATATGTGTGTGTGTGTGTGTGTATATATATATATGTGTATATATATATATATATATATATATATAAATATGTATATGTATATTTATATATTAGGGGTGGGAGAAAAAATCGATTCGCATAAGTGTCTGGATCTTTTATTTGACCATTTTAAAATTGATTTTTTTTTGTTCCAAATTGTTTTTTTTCCAAATGTAAATGCTTCATTTTAGTCTGTGTTAATAAGTCACTTTTAAATGCAGTCCAGGCTTTTGAAGAGAGAGAATAAACAGCTGGTTAACATATATTGCTGAATAAATCCTTAAAAACAGACTCACATGTGATTTGTGTTTTTCCTGATATAGTCTGTAGGCATCATCATTGTTTATCTTTTTGAATGGTGTTAAAAAAGCTAACTAAAGTCTGCAAAAATCTGCAATATCATAGAATCCCAAATTAAATCAAATCTGCACCTAAAAGAATTGTACAAACAAAAATTGAAAATCCTCCCACCCCTGATATATACATATATATCTATCTATCTATCTCGCTCTCTCTCTCTATATATATATATATCTATATCTATATATATGTATATATCTTTATCTATATCTATCTATCTATCTATCTATCTATCTATCTATCTATCTATCTATCTATCTATCTATCTATCTATCTATCTATCTATCTATCTATCTATCTATCTATCTATCTATCTATCTATTCTTACAGTATTTAAATTGTTGAATGTATTTAATTCTTTTTATTTTTTTTAATGTAGTATTTTCAAGGAGCTGAGTACTTTCTTTCTGCTGAGGACCTTGTTTGGGGTGGGGTTGGGGGAATATTTTTGGATGTTATGTGTGTTTTGTATTTTTGAAATCCAAAATAAGAAATCAATAAACATATTTTGGAAGAAAAAAATATATCACAGAACTCAAATAACACTTAAAATAATGCATGTGGCACTTGTAGGACGTTGGTCATAAGATTGTTTTTAATGAAGAATAATCACAAATATTCTTTTCAATCTTTTCCAGGTGGGCATATCTTTGAAGATTTGTGAAAGTCAAGTTGGACTCCTGTTATTCTCATAATGCAGCCCAAATTTAAGCCACTATCATGTCTTCATTTCCTTTGTATTGTCTGTATTTGGAAAGGTTTGTTATTCCTGTTTGAATATTTTCCTGTGGAACTTTCGCTTTGCAGAGGTAGGACAGAGCAAACCTTTGCTCCTGTTAAAACTGGACAGATAACCGTCGTTTTGTGAACTGTATTCTCAGAGGTTGACATTTTCAACAAATAAATACGACTAAGGTGATTAGTGTTCTGTCATTTTTTTTTATGGAGCTGTCATTGGGTGTCTCCTCGAGCTGGACTGATTTAAGTCTGCAGCTGGGGCCCCATTAGCCAGTTTGAGGCTGTTAATTGGGCCCTTGAAGATGCTGCGCGGCTACGTGGAGCGTCACTATTGTAAATAGAAAGGCATGCAGAGCTGTTGATGGCACGGCTGCTGTGAAACGATGACAAACTGCTTATGGAGACGATCTCTCAAGGAGACAGTTGGATTTAAAAATGACCTCTGCAGAAATAAAAGTGAGTCCAAAGAAAGATGAGGGAGCTCATGCTCAGAGCTAAAGATGCTAACGTGCTTTTGATGTGGTCCAAGATCAGCTTAGGCAGCTGCAACTTGTTCTCAACGTAGAGAAATCTAAAGCCATGTTGTTTTCACCTTCAAGAGCAACAAAAGGAACACTGTCTGAGAAAACTGTTAATCAGTCAATCAATCAAACTTTTTTATATAGCATTTCCTACAACTTATGTAACTCAAAGTGCTTGCAGAAAAGAAAACTAGAGTAGAGGAGAGGGAAAAAAAATCCAAACTAAGCACCTGTAAGGAGAGCACAGTGTGGGATTGAAAAAAAAACACCTCAGCACATGAGCAACTTATTACAACAAACACAGAGACGAGCACATGTGGTCAAAAGGGAGGGGAAGCAGCCAGCGAGGGCGTTGATTTGAAGGGAAAACCTGCGACCTTGTCTTAACCCAGACCCCACAAAGTCTATTGTCCAATAAGGTGACTGTACGGCTTTGAGAGGCATAGAGCTTCTGATCCAGAGCAATTTTGACAGTCAAGAATTTGAGCTTGACTCTTCTTCTTTGGGTTACACTTGAAAACTTGCCCGTCATATATTCAGCTTGCTGCTAGTAAGCTGAAGGTTATACTTGTTTTTTACTACAGAAAAAAGTCCTGTTTCTCTTTTATTGTTAAAAAGAGACTGGTCGAGTCCACATTTTCACCTCTTCAATTTATGGGGATGTTTTATACATGATTGCTCTGCTCAGAGTCTGCAGATGTTGGACAGTGTGAACATGGAGCTCTGAGGTTTAGTACAAACTGGATTTCTGACTCATCACTGCACTGTATACTCTTGAGTTGGTTGGACTCCTTGAACCTGTTCAGCCCCTTTTTTTTAAGCCTTCTGTTCGAAAGCGACATCATTATAAAGAAAAGAGTGTATCTCTGCAACAACAGTGTCTATTTGAACTATTTTGGTGTCATAATAAAAATAACACTTGAGAGATTTTTCCAGATGTGGAATTATCAGTATATGTGTTACTGGGACAGAGTAAATGAAGAGAGAAGTCAGAATCATTCAAACATTTCATCCTCGCCTAAAAACAAAACAAGTTTTTATTGTGAATATCTCTTCGGAATGATGCAGTTGCAGCTTTAGAACTCTATGAATAAATGTCAAAATATGTGAACATGACTTCTGCAAAGTTTGAGTCTGATAAAGTGATGCAGAGCAAAGTTAGAGAGGTTTTACTACAGAGTGGTCAGGCCCAATCTTGGCACAGTTTGGCTCTATTAGTCATTTGTCATTTCTGATATACCAAACTTTATATTTCACTTTTATGTCATTTTTGGTGTTCATTACACCCAGTTACAACATTTTTTATCTTCTTCTGTTTATCTGTGGCAGTTTTTGACTGTTTTTTTTTTTTAAATATATAACAAAACACAAAAATAAATGTGTTCTTTTGTTTCTTTTTTTTGGAAAAATCATTTCTGCCTCCTATCCTATCACGGTTATTGACTCTCAACAAAAAAACTACTGCAACTGGATACTGAATTTTCCAAAGGGCATCCATGCATCCATCCATACAAACATGCATACATACATTACTTACATACATACATTATATGCATACACTACATACATACATACATTATAAACATACATTACATACATACATTACATACATACATACATTACATAAATTATATACGTACATTATATACATACATCACATACATGCATCATATACATACATACTTACATTATATACGTACATAATGTACATACATATATATACATTACGTACATATTTACATACGTACATACATTACATACATGCATTATATACATACATGCATACATTATATACATACATTAAATACATACATACATTATATACGTACATTACAAATGCATGATGTTCATACATTACATACATACATATTTACATTCATACATACATTATATACATACATTTTATACAAACATACATTATATACATACATTACATATATACATTATATACATACATACATTATATACATACATTATATAAATACATTACATACACACAAACATACATTACATACATACATTATATACATACAAACACATTATATACATACAAACATACATTATTTACATACATTACATACAAACATACATTATATACATACATTACTTACATACATACATGTATATATACGTACATACATAGGAACAGCATGGAGGCTGATGTACAGTCGTGGAGGTGAAACTAAAAGCTCAGCTGTTCAATGAATTTAATTGAAAACAAAGCATTGATGATTTTTCACTGTACTGGACACATTCTCAAACTTTTCTTTAGAAGCCCATTTGACTGGTTGGACTTTGGTAATGTAAAGCCTTCATGTTCTCTGATTGAGATTATGGCAAAGGTCCCAGTTATTTTTATCGATAAACACAATTATTGTATTATTAACACAATTACTAGATGATTTAACAGCACACGTCACAGGCCGCGATTAAACTAAATAAATCTGAAGCCGATAATTCTGATCCTAAAACGAGTTAAGCTGTAAGACAGTGCAGACTCGCCGGTATATTGCATTATTTTGTTCCAAGATTCTGTATCTGTATTTAAAAGAGCGTTCACATTTAACCTTCTTCTGGTGAACTCCTGGTTTTTAAAGTTAAAAGCCTGTTTAAAAGGGTCTTTTTCAAAGGATCTCCGGTGTTACCACTATTACCGGTATACTGATATTTGGTGGAAAAAAAATACAGATTAATGGGCTGATAAATTTAAAAATATACATATGAAATGAATTTGGGAAAAATTTGGTCCAAAAACACAACAATGAATTTATAAATTACAAGCAGAACATGTTATTGTTTTATAATACTTTGTCCTTTAGTGTTAGTTTAACTTAACATAGAAGAAATTTAAAGTACAATAACATACAAAACAGCATTGAACTTCTGGGAAATTAGTTATATAACCTTAAAAAGAGTCACTCTGTGTCTTGTACTTGTTATTGATGAAATTTGAGGTAAGTTATAGTAAAGTTAGAACAACTTTTTGAAAAGTTGTAAACAGATAAGTGTGAGAGGAAAACAACAAAAACACTTAAGGTAGCATTCTTTTCATAGGCTTTTTAATTTTTCTCTGCAGCTTTCAAGTACAAAATAAAAGTGCAAAACTGTAGCAAATTCCTGCAAAGTTAAATAAATAACCTTTTTTAAAATGTAAATATATAGATTATTTATTAACTTTGTCACATCTGCCTCACTAGTGCATCAGAAGTAGATTTTAGTGCAGGTAGAACATCTTCTTTATTTTTATGTTTGTTACAACCTCAGTTTGATGGGGAAATGGGAAGTAACATAAAATAACCAGATTTTAAATGGTTCAAATAAAAGTTATTTATTTTTAAAGCAAAGGAGGAAAAAATAACAAAATGAGGTCGAAAAGGGCAAACTAAGAATTACTAGTAAAAATAAAATACACAAACTGAATTTCAATTACTTAAGGTTACAACAAAGTAGGAAAATCCACAAAAACAAGATAAATGGTCCAAAAGCCTAACTTAAACAGAAATACACAAAACAGAACAACACTTAAACTAATGCCCTTGAAATATACAGGACTTCCGAACACATGAGGTAACACGTGTGAGGAAATCAAAATATTTGTGGGACAGTGCACATATTTCACAAACTTCTCTAAACTAGCTGATTAAAGTCCCCAGCTACACTGAAGTCTGCTGATGATGTCTTAGAGCTCTGAGGAGCTATGCTAAGGCTAGCATAGTTAGCATGCTGGCTAGTTAGCTTAGCTGCTGTGTTGGGAACAAGCGGGTGAAGTCAGATTTCCGTCATAATCATCATAGAACAGTCACAAATTAACCGATCCCCTGCCACCAAAAGCTCCAGTTCATCCGTTTTGTGAACGACAAAAGTGTCAATGGACACGAAAAACATTTTGGAAGTTAACCTGCTTCTGTAGCTGAACTAACAAAGCAGCTAGGACTAGCAGCAGCTGGACATTGTGCAACCGCTGAAAGTTGCTCGTGATGTCGGACCTTCAGGCTAAAAAGAGCAGCTCCATGTGAGTGTAGGCAAGTCATCCATGCATCAGCAGAGCTAAGAGCTGCTTCAACAGCACTCTCCGCCATCTTTTGTAGCGTCATCATACTGCGCGGCTTGGACACAGAGCAGTGTTTACTGCAACTCTATTCAATTAGCGGCCCGCCGGCCTCATGCGGCCCAAATGCAACTCT
Source organism: Scarus forsteni (assembly GCA_036419115.1). Lineage (NCBI taxonomy): Eukaryota > Metazoa > Chordata > Actinopteri > Labriformes > Labridae > Scarus > Scarus forsteni. The sequence goes on along the minus strand of JAZDUH010000443.1, from coordinate 2,166,247 downwards.
CGAGTGGCCCAAAATCAACGTGATTGTGACTTTGGTCCATTGAGAAAACCAGAAAAAAACTTTTACAAACACTGGCAAGGTCTTCCAAACATCCCAACATTAAGTCCAGCAAGTATTTGTCATTATTATGTTATAAATGCTTAAACTGTGTGTGATTACAAGAAAAGAAAAAAACAGATTTGAACTTTAAACAGAATTGTCTTCATAAACAAATATAAATGAACATGTTCAAAGTTTTGAGACAACCAAAAATAAACTTAACCAATTTTACAAACACTCACACATTTCAGTTTGCCTGCAGCATTAGTGTCCATGTTACAGCTCTTTATATTTGACCATGTCCAGGCCTTTTTATTTATTTATTTTTTGTTTTACTGACAATAGTCCCTGAAGCAGTTAGCCCCCTTCATGACTCTCCTCTGGTCTCCCCTTTCTATGGTAGATCTCCTCCATATCTCCTTCTTTAACATTTCCAAATTATGATTGACGAAATCCAGAAAACAAGAACTATGACAGAAAAAGACGATCTAGTATGACAAATAAATGGCAAAAGAACGGCAAGAACTCACTCCAGAATGATCCTAATGCTGTTATTTACAACCTTTATACATTATTTACACAGAAAATCCTGATAAACCACCTGTAATTCTCTCAGGTATGGCTCTCTGAATCCTCTCTCTCTCTACCTCTACGGCTTAGTCTGCTCATTTACTCGAAGAGTTACAGCAGTTTTAACCACACAGCTTCATGTTTAGACAGGATGACTGTCTTCCATCAGTTTCCATCCTGGTAAAATCCAAAATTTAACCAGACTTAAGAGTCCGTTTCGAAAGGGAAATCTCCGCTGTGTCTCTAACTTTTGCTCTCAGGCTCAGATGCCAAATATTACAAACTTCTCCTCCATCTGTGAGAGACGTCTGCTTCAACGAGGAGCAGACACACATACTGTAGTTCAGGATATTCCAGACAAAGAGCAGCATCACTGAGTTACTGACATAGTGTGGTGATCAAACACGGTAACTCTGTTATTTTAATAGGACACAGTAACGATTACCGTGGGAAATTTTACCACGGTTTACCATTTTACAGGTAACCGTTACATCCCTATATTGAACAAGTTTAATGTTAACGATTGTTGGTCCATTTAAAAGCCAATTATCAGGAAAAATTCACTCTTAACACCTCTGACTACAGCAGGGATCATCAACTACATTTATACAAGGGCCAGTTTTCTCCTTGGCATATGCTCGGGGGGGTCAGATTTAAGAAAACACGGATTATAATTAAAAACAATTAGAATGAAGTGTTTTGGTCCACCAGTCCTGAAACAGCTGCATGGGATTTCATTAACAGTTGAGGACATCAAATGATGAAAAAGCTGTACTTAAAACAAAAAACATTTTTTACTCTGCACATTTCCTCATGGTCAGTTATACAAAAGACCAAAAGGGCAAAGAGAAACTTAAAAAAAGAATATTTAAGGTTGAAGTTGATTTTAAGTCTGTAAAAACTCAGAATTCTTGAAGGAATTTGTTTAATTCTGAGATCAGTTTTATAATTTTACCAAACAGGCAGATGTGACGCTTGTCCACATACTAAATAGTATTAAGTGTTATATATATAGCAGTTTTTAGTAAAACTCAGAATTCTAAGATTAAATTTAGAATTATGCAGGAAAAAAATCAAAACTCTTAAATTTAAGCAGAAATTATGAGGAGAAAATCAAGAATTTTAAGAATTAATCCATACTTAACATTGCATATATTGTTACTTTTCCCCAGTCATAAAAAGCTAAATCTCCTCAAAAACTTCCTTTGCAGTGGCCCAAATCCTCTTCTGTAAAATAATAGTAAGGAGGCCGGATGGAAAGCTCTGAGGGGCCTGATGTGGCCCCCGGGCCACCAGTTGGTGATCACTGGACTATAGAATAATCTTATAAAACAGATGATAATCTGGAGTTCGTCGTCCTTGGGTGGGAGAATCGTGAAAAAACAGGCCTATTATCTCTTTGTGTGCACCCTGCTTTAGAAAGTATAATCGGATAAAATGCTGTTTTCTCTTGTTTTCTGTAAATCGCTCAGGTCCTTGGCAGTATTGTCCCCTGACTGCATGTCTGAGTGTCTCTGGGTGACAGTAGGAAAGGTCCTGGGTCTAATTTTAGACGGAGGGAAATAAGAGCAAACTTCCTGACAGGCAGCACCTGCTGCCCGCTGATCACACAAACAGCCTCAGTCTGCGGGAAATCAATCCAGGGCTCAAAGCCTCTGGAGCTGCTCTGACTCTGAGCTTAACCTTGTATTTCAGATGAATGTTTGTGGACGAGCGTCACATTTCTCCCTGTTTAGTGGAAGAAAAGCTCCTAAAATAATCTAAGGCTTGACAAAGCGAGGAGAGCTCTGTCAGAGAGAGACCTCGATTCTGTCTTAAACCGACTTTGTCTTGGACTGAGTGAAAGTTTAACGTGAAGCCTGGTGGTCAAAGTGACACTCGATAGCTCCCCCTTTTAAGGCTGTGGGGTTGGATATGTGGGAGGCTTCCACTGGAGCAGCTCAAAAGAGGAAAGTGTAAGATTAGCTTTGTGGTAAAACTGTGCCATGACCTCAATCTATTCAGCTTTGCAGAGCTCAATCAATCAAAATGGAGTTTTCCTATTTATCAACAGCTTTTACAAATCCGAGCAAGACATACCTGAAGAGCAGGAAGGCGTAGCTCGAGTTTTGGCTGACAGCTGCAAAGCAAACAACGATTCAGAGTCAGGAGGGGAGGGGTGTTATTGAATTTATTTCTGTTTTACAGCTAAACTTGGCAAAGTAGGTCAAGAAGCTTCACAGCGTAGGTGTGCACGTTTGCTCCTAACTGATCATGCTTTTGTTTAATCATGACAGCAGAAAGTCGTGCAAAAGCCCAAAAGGTAAAGACCGCGCTGTGAGCTGAGTAAATCCTCTGCGTTTAAGATTTCAGCTCGTGCATGTGCTATTATCAAATCCCATGCATCATTGGCAGGTTAGCACCAAGCTAATGGGTCCGGACCATGCTGCTGTGCCACCAGCTTGTCAATCAACAGGCTCGAGTTTGACCGGTTTACCTTCGATGAGCGGCTGTCGCGGCAAACTGCTGTCTGCTTGTTAATCCCAGCTCAGGGTGCCACGGGGCTCATCCTGAAGTGAACTGGAGCCTCAGGGAGCGAGCCACAGCGCTCACTGATGCTCCAAAAATAAAACTGTCGCCTTCAGTGTGTGTTGCTGGGCCAGAAGGGGGTTTCCAAGCACCTGAGCAGGCTGCAGCACCTACAGGCCGGCAAGGGCTTCCACCTGAAGGAAGGTGGATGGTTCTGCAGAGGCGGACTTACCTCGACATAGGCTTGTCACGATAACAAATTTTGCTGGACGATAATTGTCCAAAAAATTATTGCTTAATAACAATATTATTGTCAATATTATTTTGAAACATCATTTTTTTCATTAATTTAATTATTATATATATCATAATAAAGTGAGTACACCATATCAATAAACATTAATTTCTAAAGAGTATATAACTGTAATTGAAAGGTCAAGAGTTTTTTATTTGTTTAATATATTAAACAAACAATATAATAAATTTGACAAAAACAGAGAAAAAAAAAGAACAATGATGAACAATGAACGGACTCTCTTTTGGGAATAATTGCATGTAATTAAAAAACACTATATTAATCAAAAACAATAAAAAAATAGAGCATATCTCTGTGAAAAAAAAAAACTCCAATAAAAACACACACAACAATAAAAAACAAATAAAGTGGAGTTTATACAGTTCTGGATTTGTTTGTGACATGTAAGTTCTCCCAGTGAACTCCTACTGTCTGTTAAATGCTTCTAACATTTTACTTTTCAAACATATTGAAGGGTTTCATTTCTTTTGCAATGTAGGGAGCTACTCTGCCTGTGAGAGTGCACCATTTTGCGCTGCTTTATTTATGTTTCCTTTGCCGACCAAACGCCTCAGTAAGTGCTGACTGTCAGGACGAAGGCTCCGCTGAACCTCCCCTTCTTCGTCGCCACTACTTTCAAACAAATACGACATATTGACTCATCGGTGTTCATGGGCTCACACCTTGTTCATTCTGTTTAAAACCAAAATATTCCCACACTGTGGCTGTGGCATTCAGCTTAAGAACCGTATCTTTTGTGCCATCATTAACATTAGTGTTTGTTTCCTTGTTACTCCTCAGAATGCTCTCTTCAGCTGTCTGTGTGTGTATGTGCGAGCGGCCCCGCCTCCCCCCACAAAGATTGAATGAATGACAAATGCCCACTCCGCTATAAATCCGCTATAGAAGCAATGCACCCGGGTGTTGAGAAAGTTGCGCAGAGTGAGCCATCTTCTCATCCATCCTGTTTGGTAGAGAGAGAGGAGGAAAACAAACATGCATGCACGTGTCAATTTATCGTGGCCGGCAAACTTACCAAGGACCTTTTTTTTAAATTGTGTGCTAAATTGATTTATTAATTATTATTGTGACAGGCCTACCGTGACACAAACAGGCAATTACCAAATGTTGCCCTTGATAAACAGTTACGTTGGCCACATCACATGGTATTGTAACAAAAATTGGAAGAACTGTGTCTGCTATTTGAAGATGTGCAAATTTCATGACCGATCATTCCATCAGACCGCTCATACAGTCACTGGTTTAATCTCAGCTTGATTACTGTTCTGTTATCTGGTCAAGTGCATCCAGTAACGACTTGAATAAGCTCCAGCGTGTGCAGAACAAAGCTGCTTGACTAGCTCTGCGCTGTTCGTCCAGAGCAAATATCGACTAGGGATGGGAGAAAAAATCTGTTCACATAAGTATCAGGATTTTTTGTTTGAATATTTTTTTAATAGATTTTTTTGTTCAAAAATCATTTTTTCCAACTTCAAATGCTTCATTTTAGCTAATAAGCCACTTTTAAATGCAGTCCAGGCTTTTGAAGAGAGAATATAAACAGCTGGTTAAAACATTCCTCTTTGATAAACCTTTCAGTTAGGGACCAGCTTATAGTACATAAATTAGTCCATAAAGTAGACTCATAGTTAAGATGCAATAGGCTTAGACCGCCGGGGGGGATCTGGCACATTGGGCTCTATCTCTCTCTCTCACTCTCCCTCTCTCTCCACATCTGCCTTTGCCCCTTTTGTTTGCTCCTGTACTCGTCTCTGGCTCTTGTCTTGTAGGTCGCCTGGGATCCTTGGTGGAGACTTCCTGCTGCTGTGGAGTCACGAATCCTCAAAAACTACAATTACAAACATGACGCATATTAGGCCATTTCATTAGGAACATTCCAATCCCATTATCATTATAGCTGTTAATGTAGATATTAGCATGATCTCCATATCCATGATCAATACATCTACAGTATCTATTTTTATATCACCACATAGGCATGAGGTCCCTCTTGAAAATGGGATGTCACATCTCAAGAGGCCTTTGACACATTTATACTTAATGGAGACAAATATGGTTGGGATGCACTTGTGGTCTGGGCATCCATGAGTTCTTCACTACCATAAATTCTTATTTTCAGTAAAATATCATTGATTATACTCCTAGAAAATGATCAGCGCAACCATTCAGACATGAGGACCCTTCTGAAAACGAGATGTAGCATCTCAAGAGGCTAACCTCTAATAAATCAGACAACAGGTCATGAACCTGTCACTAACTTTAGTTCTTCCTTTAGTCCACTTGTCTCCTCTTACCTCCCTTCCTTTGCCCACACACCCAACACAGCATCGTGTGGATTTGCTGTTCATCATGAGACTGGGATCCACATTCAAGATTTCCTGCTGCTTAACAGAAGGTTTTTTCTTGAGCCATGATGGAGGGATTCATGATTGGCTATATGGATTCATGTTGGCTGTTGGACATATATATTTGTATATATATGTATATGTGTATTTTATATGTATATATGTATCTATGCATATATGTGTATCCACAAAATGAAGAGTTTTTGCTCTATTGTAAAGTGTCTTGAGATAACACTTGTTATGAATTGGCGCTATACAGATAAAGATTGATTGATTGATTGATTGATTGAAAATATATTGATGAATTAATCCTAAAAACGGACTCACATGTGATGTGTATTTGTCCTGATATAGTCTGTAGGCATCATCATTGTTCATCTTTTTCACTGGTGTTAAAAAAGCTAACTGAAGATTGCAAAATTTTGCAAAAAATTGGCAATACTGTAGAATTGTGATTTAAATTGAATCTGGAGTAAAGCGTATTGTTCCAGCACTCGTAGCGATTATGTGCATCATGCTCTTTCATGGCAGAATGTCAGGGAAAGACTGTCTTCTAATCTCCGTGTCTTTTTTTATCAGATATGTACAACCTTAAAGCCAAATTAAAGCTGCAAGCAGCAGCGTTGGACGGGTCCTTTCTCTGTCACAGGTCCCTCATGCCCCGTTGACCTCCATTTTGAGGGTTTCATCCCTTTTCATCCCTTTAAACTGCTCTAAGTTAGACTGATATGTGTTTCTGCAGCTCTGTCAGGAGCCTCAGTCTTTATAATGGCTGTGAATGAGACATTCTATTGTTCCTCCTTCAGTCACATCATCAGCTGTGAAGATCAAAAGGAGAGAAGAGTGACATCATCCTCTGGCCTCTGAGATTGAGTGACAATTTGTGAAACGCCGCCTCATGGATGCCACAATTTTGACCCAATCTCTCTAAAAATAAGATCTTTTTATTGAAAATTTTGTCAGGATTCCAGTCATGCAATTTTTAGAGCTGCACTTTGTTCAGTTTTTTTCTGTACACAGGATGACTACATCAGGAAAAATACGCATCACATGTGAGTCCGTTTCTAGGATTTATTCATCAATATATTTTAGCCAGCTGTTTATACTCTCTCTTCAAAAGCCTGGACTGCATTTAAAAGTGGCTTATTAACACAGACTAAAATGAAGCATTTAAAGTTGGAAAAACGATTTTTGAACAAAAAAATTGATCAAAAAACATCAAACAAAAAGTCTCGATACTTACGTGAATTGAATTTTTCTCCCACCCCTAGAAAATGATAATTTTAAAACATAATTATAATAACATGGCATCCAATTTTACCGAAAGCTTTAACAAGCCGATGCTTCATGGTTTCAGCCCAGATTCTAACTCAATGCACACCATGCCAGCAATGCAGTTTACCATTGACCCTCACATGGATACACTGAAAAATGCCCACCCCTAGTCCAGGGGCCCCCAAATGTCTCATAAAAATGTATTAACCCTTTTGTGTAAGAATTACTATATCACAAAGGAATAATTTTTTAATGCTTCTTTTTACTTTCAAACAAGCCAAAAAACATGCTAATTTTTGTCAATGTTATATTTTGAGTAGTTTCACATCTGTCCACTTTACCGTGCATCAGCTCGGATCCATCCAAAGATCCATCTTCCCTGACACATCTTTGACAAACATTTATTCAAAGTAAATAAAGAAAAAACAAAATCTGAAGTATATATATTATTTCTGTTTAATCAAACTATTTGCGAATTAAATACCAAATTTGCCCTTCGTCGGCTGTTTTTGATTTTGGATGCAATATCTTGATGGGGAAAAAAAAAAGTGCAAAGATAATATTTATGTGAAACTTGAAACAAGAGTTTGGGAGTTCATCAACTTATAGAGTTGGATATACTTTGATTCAAGCAGTTATTAATATTTTAGTCTTAATTCACATACTGTAGTAAGAAGTAGAGGACATCAACATCCATATTTTATCATCATTTTGTTAGTTGACGTCATACATTTGGTGGCGTTGGCTTTATTTCAGTCATGATATCCTGTAAAATAATTGAATTCATAACTTTTCAAACTACATGACACTCAGTATATAAAGCACAAGGCCCTTGTTTGCTTTTAAAAACGTCTAGAAATATCCTGTTTTTGGTTTGTTTTTTCCTCTGTTACCTGAAGTATTCAAACAATGATTTGTTTTGTTCATTTTTTTTAACATGTTAAATATCCCTGAATGCATTGATGCCCTCTGCCAAACAGCTGAGCTGGAAGTTAAAGGGTTAACGACAGTAAAGGTCAATCTGTTCTGTTGTCAGTCAGTGCTGCTGCAAGGCCACATGGGGGCGTCGTTTTCAGCACTGACCTGCAGCATGTCTTCATCTGTCATGGCTGTAGACAGAGGGGGCTCTGGGGGAGCCCAGCCCCTGCACACACTTTCTCTACCAGCCTGTTAACGGTTCAGCTAGCTGTTGTCAACCAGACGCTGTTTTAATTAACAAAGCAACAACAGAATCCAACCCTCCTCGAGTTAACAGCAGATAAACACCTCCTCTGGACGGGCTGTTTATGGTCTGACATATTAACAAGCAACTCTATCATTCACCAGGGCTCATGTTTCTCAGCATATTATGGTAAATATTCTCTCCTCTTTAGCTGCGTTTGGTCGAGAACGACATTAGCACATCCACACTGTCCATCTGCTGACAGGGTAAAGGCATGAGTCTGCAGTTCTTCGTCTGATGTTTGTCATTTCTCTTTAGTTAGGACAAATATGCTGTAGCTATTCTTCCTGAGGTCCACATATTACTCCAACATAAAATATCCTCCTTCTGAGCATGAGTTACATACACTGCACTCATAACATTCATACAATCTTCTCATACGGTAGCTCTATTATTCACCTCTTGATTGCAAAAAGCAAACCAATACACGAAAAGTTAAAAAAAAAAAAAAAACAAAGAAAAGAAAAAAAGGAGAGAGAACCACAAAACTCTCATCAGTCTTGGGACTACAAGAAAAATTCACATCATTAGAAGCAATTCACATTATTATCTTTCAGGTAACCCATGTGTAAACAAATATGTCTTTAATTTCTTTCTTGAGCATTATGGAACAAAAAAGTCAAGTGGTAGACCCAAAAAAATTACACCTGCGCTGAGCCGGAGGATCCGATCGGCTGTCCATCAAGACACAGGGCGGTCCTCGACCCAAATTAAGGCCCTTACTGGTGCCGACTGCAGCGCAATAACCATCAGACATCATCTGCGGGAAAAGGGTTTCAAAAACAAAAAACAAATTCAAAGACCTCGTCTCCTTCAGCGCCACAAAACTGCCCGTTTAGACTTTGCCAGGGAGCATCAAACATGGGACACTGAAAGGTGGAAAAAAGTTTTATTCTCTGATGAGAAAAATGTAACCTTACGGTCCAGATGGCTTCAACGTTACTGACATGACAAGGAGATCCCACCTGAGATGTTTTCTACCGGCACAGTGGAGGGGGGTCCATCATGATTTGGGCTGCTTTTTCATTCAGTGGAACACTGGAGCTTCAGGTGGTGCAGGGTCGTCAAACGGCGGCTGGTTACGTGCAGATGTTGCAGCGGGCATCCGTCATGACTGAGGGCCCTCGTCTGTGTGGTAACAGCTGGGTTTTCAACAGGACAACACTGCAGTTCACAATGCTCGCTTGACCAAGGACTTCTTCAGGGAGAATAACATCACTCTTTTGGACCATCCCACATGTTCCCCTGATTTAAATCCCATAGAGAACATTTGGGGATGGATGGCAAGGGAAGTTTATAAAAATGGCCATCACTTCCAGACAGTTGATGCCCTTCGTGAAGCCATCTTCACCCCTTGGAGCAATGTACCCAAAAGCTTCCTGGAAACACTCACATCAAGCATGCCCAAACCAATTTTTGAAGTGATTAACGAGGACGGTGGAGCTACTCATTACTGAGTCCTACTGAGAAATATTTTTGTTTTGGTTTGGAGAGTTTTTTTTTTTTTTTTTTTTGTGCGATGGTCTTAAACTTTTGATCAGCTGATAAACAGCCTAATTCAGTTTACTTGTTGTTTTCAATAAATTACTTTTTCAAAGTGCTTTTTGTCACACTCCCCCTTCTTGCTTTTGCATATTGTAGCTCTATTTAAAACCTCATTAAGGTCCGAATGTGCAAAATGCATATTCTAGCAATTTTTCAACTGGTCTTAAGATTTTGATCAGGTCTGTATTAACAACAAAAATATATATAACACAAAAAAATAAGAGGAAATAATAAGAAAGCAGACTTATAACTGTTGTGTAGCCCTCATGGCTAACGGCTAACCGCTACATTAAGCCGCTACATATGCTACATCATAGTAGCTCTGCTTGAGATGGATTGGTCTGTGATGAGTGTGATGAGCTGAACGATTGTCCAATCACAAGATGCTGTTGTTTTTGAAGGTTCTGTCCCTTAAAACATTTTCGCAGGGCTCCTTTCAGATGGATTAGTGAAATATTTCGATTACAGAACTGTCCATCAGGCGTGTCAGGTTATTGTTGACAGTTACTGTGAAATTTAAATCAACCTTTTCACAGTGATAAATAAGATTGATTAATTTACGTTGCTCCGTCACTGCTGCTCTCGTGTTTTATCCGCCTGTTGTTTTCCCCCGGCTGTTTGTCTGTCTGATTAACTGACTTGTTGATGAATTGGCACACACACACACACGCACACACACTTTCCCTCCATTGTCTGGATGCCAGCCTGATGTGTAACCCCCCCGCTCAGCCTTCACTGTAAATTTAGCAGCAGAAGCTTCTCAGCTGCTCCTTTCCTAAACCTGAGCCCTCCTCTTCCATCCACAGCATTTCATCCATCTCCTTCTCCAGGGTCACGGTGCCCCTCCTCCTCCTCATCTACCCCTAACATAAACATACATAAAACAAGCACACATGCACACACAGCTACACACACACACCTCGCTCTCATCCCACAGCCAATAAGGGCCTGATGAGCTCAAGTATCAGCCGAACACAAGGACTTATTCTCTGAGAGCCTGGAGGTCCTGACAGAGCTTCATCTTCATTGCCGGAGGAGCTTCTTTTCTGAGGTGAGACCACACACACACTCACACACATGCACAAACACACTCACACACACACTCAGAATTACTCACTGATGTATTGGATCAGTTTGTTTCTCATTCTGAGGACAAACCTGCAGCTCTCGTCCCATCAGTGCAGAACAAACACTCAGGTGTGACAGCAGCTCAGTGTCCATGAGTCCAGGCTGTACCTTCACAAACAGACAGACAGACAGACAGACAGACAGACGGACGGACAGACGTGTGCTGCTGCATGTCAGACATGTGTAGTTTACGCTCAGGGCTGTTAACAGTCTGTCCAAGGAGCACGGCTCCAGTTTCTTCAAGAGCAGGATGATTTTACAGGTTCATAAAAATGTCACGTTGAGACTTTAAACCAATAACTGAGATAAAAGATGGCAACTTGGATTTATGAGCTTTAATTATGGGAGAGTATAAGAAACTAAAGTCAACATGACGAGAATAAAGTTATAATAATGAGAGAAAAGGCAAAATGTCGAGATAAAAGTTCAAATGTGGACATTTTGACTTTGTGATAAAAGTCAAAATGATGAGATTGAAGTTCAGATGTTGAGAGAAAAAGTGGAAAGTCGAGGATAAAGTCGATAAACAATGCATTTCAACTTTATTCTTTTCATTTCAACCTTTAGCCACGAAATTTCTTCTTTAATCTCGACTTTCCCCAAGTAGTTCTCTCCATCTAACATGGCCCTAATTCTCCTCTGTAATACGGAAGAGGACATTTTAGATGGAAAAAATATTTTTTGACAGGTTGATATTAAAGTCATAATGACAAGAATAAAGTCGAAATGTCGAGATAAAGCTGAAATGTCAACAATAAAGTTGAAAAACAGTTTCATGATAAAAGTCAAACTGATGAGATGAAAGATAAAATGTTGAGAGAAAACAGTCTAAATGCATTTTATGTCGACTTTATCCTTGACTTTTGCCTTTTTCTTGACATTTTTGCCTTTAATCAGGAAATTTCTACTTTAATCTCGACTTCCCCCAAATATTTTTCTCAAAGATCTCCAAGGGGAATGATTTCTTGGATGATGAAAACTCAGTGGTCTCTTCCTCCCAGTCGTTTTACAGAGGAGTGTTAGGGCCACGTTAGATGGAGAAAATTATTTTGGGGAGGCTGAGATTAAAGTAGAAATTTCCTGATTAAAGGTCAAAATGTCAAGAAAAAGGCAAAAGTCGAGGATAAAGTCGACATACAATGCATTTCCACTTTATTCTCTCAACATTTTACCTTTAATCTCATCAGTTTGATTTTTATCACTAATTGTATTTCAACTTTATTGTTGACATTTCACCTTTTACCTTAACATTTCAACTTTATTCTTGTTGTTTTAACTTTAGTTTCGACCTGCCAAAAATTAGTTTTTCCATCTAACATGACACTAATACTCTTACAATTGCAGAGGAGATTAAGTGCCATGTTAGATGGAGAACATTAATTGGGGGAAGTTGAGATTTAAGTAGAAATTTTGTGATTAAAGCTAAAACCGACTTTTTCTTTCGACATTTTAACTTTAATGTCATCATTTTGACTTTTATCACGAAATTGTATTCAACTTAATGTCGACATTTCAACTTTTATTGAAGACATTTCAAATTTTGTCTCATCATTTCACCTTTTCCATCAACATTTTGACTTCATTCTCGTCATTTTGGCTTTAATAATGCGGAAAATTATTTTTTCCATCTAAAATGGCACTAATACCATTCTGTATTATGGAACAGTATTAGGGCCATGTAAGATGGAGAAAATTATTTTAAGGAAGTCGAGATTAAAATAGACATTTTGTGATTAAAGGTGAAATTACAAGAATAAAGTTGAAATGACAAAAATAAAGTCAAATGTCGAAAATAAATTTTCAAATTTCGAATTTTTCTCCTAACATTTTTACTTTAATCTCATCATTTTGACTTTATCACAAACTGCATTCCAACTTAAGTGTCGACATTTCTACTTTTATCTCATCATTTCACCTTTTATGTCAATATTTCAACTTTATTCTCATCATTTCCACTTTAATTTCGACCCTCTGAAAATTATTTCTTCCATCTGACATGGCACTAATACCGTTCCGTATTACAGAGGAGTATAAGATCCATGTTAATATGGAGAAAATAATTCTATAATTCTCTATAATAAATAATTCTCTGAAATGATGGGGGAAAAAGTCAATATACAGTTTTGTGGTAAATGTTGGAACGTCGAGAAAATAGTCAAAATGTCAAGAATAAAGTTGAAATTATCCTTAAACCTCAACTTTGACTTTTTCTCTCAACATTTCGACTTTATTCTTGTCATTTTGACTTTCATTTCGAGCTGCTGAAATATATTTTTTCCATATAATTGGCACTAATAGGCTACTCTTCCGTATTACAGAGGAAAATTAGGGCCATGTTAGATGGAGAAAATTATTTGGGGAAAGTCGACATTGGAGAAGAAATTTTGCAATTAAAAGTGAAATGATGAGAAAAAAGTCAAAATGTCAAGAAAAAGGTGAAAGTAGAGGATAAAGTTGACATACAATGCATTTTGACTTTTTCTCTCTACATTTTAACTTTAATCTCCTCATTTTGATTTTTATCACAAAATTGTATTTCAACTTTTTTGTCGACATTTTAACTTTCATCTTTTAAAAGGAGAAACAAACAGTGTAGTTACCAAACGATCTTGAACGAATCTCTGTCTTTGGTATGTCATGTTATTTGGTATTTCCATTTTCACCTTCCTGAGTTTTCTTTTCCCTTCTCCTTTGTTACTTTTGACTTTTACCACGCTCTGCCTTAAATTAATCCTGTGTCTCCCAGAAATCCACGTCCACACCGGGAAACATTCAACAACTGGACCTAAATTAAAGCTAAATACATATTTGAGGTTTCCCATCTTTTATTTAGCTCTGATGACAAACATAAGAGAGCTGAAAGTGCTGCTCCACTGGACGATTAACTTGTAAAACTGTCTTATACTTTCTGTCTATTTCCCCCTGCAGTGTCTTAAATTCATTCTGTAACTCCAACAACACGCTCTGCATAACTGACATTTAGCATCACATATAATAAAGTTTAACCAATATTAGACTGAAACAAAAGAAGGCTGGGTGTATTTCTGGTGGATTAAAAGCTTCACGAGGCATGCTGCATCCAAACCACCAAAATATCCACCAAGAGAAAAGCTTTTGTTATCACAGCAGAGCCTTCGACACAGTTCACCACTTTATGTTTTAAAGGAAAAGATCTTCTTTTGTCTTTGCTGTTTGTTTCAAATGAAATAAATGTCTAAATATATCACGAGGCACATGTGTGTTCACACACACGTCACGCTGCTGGTTTTATGTTTCCTTCATTTCCTGAAATGCTATCTTAGGAGGACGGATCTGCAGCTCCAAAGGACGTTACCTCAGACTTTTTCACGTCTTCATCAAAGAGATGCACCATTTTGGACATACAATGCATTTCGACTTCTTCTCTCTACATTTGAACTTTAATCCAATCATTTTGACTTTTCTCATGAAATTGTATTCTAATTTTATTTATACATTTCAACTTTTATTGAAGACATTTCACCTTTTATCTCAACATTTGAACTTTATTCTCGTCATTTTGACTTTAATTTCAACCTGCTTAAAATTCTGTTTTCCATCTAAAATGGCACCAATACTATTCTGTATTATGGAATACTATTAGGGCCATGTAATATGGAGAAAATTATTTGGAGGAAGTCGAGATTAAAATAGACATTTTGTGATTAAAGGTGAAATTACAAGAATAAAGTTGAAGTGATGAAAATAAATTCAAATGTTGAGAATAAAGTCGAAATGCATTATATGTTGACTTTATACTCAGCATTTAAACTTATCATTTTGACTTATATCACCTAATTGTATTTCAACTTCATTGTTGACATTTCAACTTTTATCTCACCTTTTCAACTTCATTCTCGTCATTTCAACTTAAATTTCAACCTGCCAAAAATTATTTTTTCCATCTAAATGTCCTGAACATTCATCCATAATTGATCAAAAAGAGAGAATTCACAGTATTCATTCATTCACCATTTTGGATTTCTGTAGATATCCTGATGTTTCCAAACCTCCATCTTACTTAAACTGACCTGTTTTCTTCATCACGACAGTCTGTGTTAAAAAGAGATGTGAAGCGAGAAAAAATAAATTTTATTCTCAAATAATTGACACTTTTGACTGATTAAACTGAACATTTAGTGATGGGGAGGACAAACATTAATGTAAATTTGTACAGCTCATTTAAATTAACAATTTAAGTAATGATTAAAACCATTTTTTATGTTTTTTTGATGGTTAATAAAAAGGCACGCCAAAGCTCTTTAACGAGAATAATATTTTATGACAAAATATAGTCGTTATTGTAATTTATGAATTTGCAGATTTACTGTTTAACAAAAAAATCATGGACAAAATAGAAACGTTGAATATTATTATTAAATCACTCTCCTTCCCTCTTCCTCCTGTGAATTTCCAAACATCATTGATGATAAATAACAAAACAATCATAGCTGACAAATGGTATCACCAATTATGACAGTAAATGACTTGTTTACATCCTTGAGGGTAAATGTAAAATAAATATCTATATATCAGTAATTAAAAAAGAAAGAAAGGACAGAAGCAAGAAGACGAAACAACAACAGCTTGAACAGAAAATAAATTAAATAAACTGAGAAAAAGAGGAGGCTCTCTTTGAAAGATCTCGTCGTCACGTCTTGATTCCTAAAATCTTTATTATATTTTGATTAATATGTCAAATTATAATTATTTACTTTCTTTCCCGAACAGAAAAATAATAGTTTTGTTGGTTGAATGTTTGATTAATTTCTTTTTCTCTGAGAAGCTCAGTGAGCTCAAACTTGTGTAGAAAAGTTTGAAATTCCTCATTTCTATTAAAAATGTTAAATAAAAAAAATCAAACATTTTTTTTTGAAAGATTTTAAAACAGTCTTGCGATCTTGTTTTAGATGGTCTAATAAATTTCAGCCTTGTTTGTGAATGTGCTTGACCAAAATCCGATTAAATATCTGCAAATACTTACAGTAACATTCTTATATTTCCCCTTAACCCTTCAACTAGCAGCTCAACTGTTTGGCAGAGGTCATCAATAAATTCAAAGATAGATAAAGTTTTAAAGCAGCACAGATTATATCATGTTTGATTCTGTTTACACCACAGGGAACAGAGAAAACTAAAAAATAATTTGAAAAAAACAACAGATATTTTCTTGGTGTGGGATTTATCGGTTTAAAAAGTAAGAAGATGATTGTGATGACAAAATGACCAAATATTTTGAAAAAATAAAAAATGCAGAAATGACTGTAAATAACAGCAATCAAAACAACAAAACAGACGATACTCTGTTTTTGATTTATTCTAAATTACATATATAAATCATATTATCAGTATAGGGTTAAAGTATTTAAAATAATTATGATGGTAATAATTTTTAATTTTAGCTTTTTAAACTTTACAATCCTACACAAAGAAAACATAAATTCTTTTGGTTTGTTTGCAGTTTTTTCTGTATCCCAAGAAATTGACAGAAATAAACACTGAAATGTTGTGTTTTTTTAAGGCATTAAAAATATTCCTGAATGTACTGACCTCTGCCAACCAGTTGAGTTAAAGGGTTGACTTCTTCAACCTTCCCTGTTAACTTTTGCACATTGTACATTAGAAATGTAAACACGTAGAAAGACTTTCAACATATAAACCCTAAAATAGCTTAAAAATAGTCCGTCTGACATGTTTTGAGGCACAGATTTGGAAAATTCTCTGAATATTTCATACAGACCAGTTCAAACAGAGAATATCCCCAAAATAAACTCCTATAATATGCTCACATGACTTTAAACTATTCTAAATTCCTATTTCTATTTCCGTCTCTTGGCTGTTTTACATCTCTTAATGGATCACTTGGCCAGTTCTTTGTTACCTTCTGTTGGAAATCTGATGTCAGTTTCTAAAAATATTCACACATGAGGCACACGCATGTTTACAGCTGTCATGGTGCTGGTTTTATCTTTAGTTTATTTCCAATGATGGCACTGATGCAAGACATGTTTCGGGAACATTTGTCCAATTTTAAGATTAAAAAAAAAAAATCACGAGATTGGTTCGAGTCTGACATCCGGATTAGGATATTATTTTAAGATTTAAAGACTAAAAAAAAGCCTGAATTGCTTGTAATATGTTAAATAATCTACCAATAAGACAACATTAAGTTGAAGGTTGTCTTAAAATCAAATTTTCTTTCCAGAGCAGCTCTGTAAAAGTTTAGTTGTAAAATTTACTGGCAACAAGATGCCAGTAAATTACTGTAAATGTCTTTACAGTAGTATTACTTTATTTGAATTAACAGGGATACTTTTGTATTATCTATAATAATAATAATGATAATAATAATAATAATAACAATAATAATAATAATAATAATAATAATAATAATAATAATAAACTTTATTTATCTAGCACTTTTCAAATGCAATAAAATAAATTGTAAGTCTTAAAACAGAATAGTGGAGAAGCACATAAGAGCCAAAAATGACAGAAGCACAGAACAAAATAAATAAAGGATTAATAACAACTAAGATAAAAAGGAAGAAAGACAATAAAAAGGCTAAATCTACCAAAAAATAAAAGGAAGTAGGAGATAAAATTAAAGTAAATACAACCCTCCAAAAAAAGAAAAAAAAAGTTTTAATTTTTTTTTTTTTTAAAGAAAGAATAAAAGATGGTGCCTGTGAAACTGTTTAAGACTAGAAATAAAAGCTGTATCAGGTGATTAAAAACACACTCAGGTGATAATTGTTTTAGTGCAGTATTTTTATTCAAGGAATCATTACTGTCACTGTTTAGTTTACAGCATTATTACTGTATTATCAAAAAAAATGCATCCTTACTGTTTTTTTCATTTACAGAATTGTTGTACAACATTTTAATGCATTTTAAATCAAACTGAACTTGCTGTATTTTAATTCATAAAACAATGTCTATTTAAATATTTTACTGACCATGTATTAGCAAGATATTATTTTACAAAAAACAAAACAAAACATCATTTTATGAAGTCAAACACATTTACTCAAACAATGGTTTCAGCCAAATACGTGAAAAAAATTCTTACCTGCTATTGGTCAGTTTTCCTGAGAAAAGTGGATTTTTCTCCTGGTTGTTCCTAGTTACAGTATTCACTGTATGGGCATTTTACAGTAAAAAAAATTTTCCACAATATTTTTCCATTTACAGTAATTTACTGCACAGCTGTTTACAGAAGGTAGATGCAGATATTACAGTAACGTTTCCAAAAATCAGTTACAGTGGGATTGAAACCCTCACTGAGTTAAACTTTCCCGGTTTCATAGGCAGATATTTTCTCACCATTTCAAGCAATTCAATGCCTTATTTTTGCCCTTCATTCCTTAAGTAAACTATTTAACTCACTTTTGACGTGTACGGGAACACACATCTGTCCAATGGCCCTGACGGATAACGGCTTTTACTTCACCATCAGGCAAAACTACCTGATATTTTCTGATTAATTCAGGGATTTTCTTATAAAATAATGAAACCCCATTAATTTCATGGACAGCCAACGTTTCCACAAACGCCATATTGTTAATGAACACCCCCACCCCAACTTTTATACACCGTTTAAATATAAAACCAGTACCTACCTTAACTTTTTAGTTTAGTTTAGTTAATTTTAGACATATATACACTTCAAAGCAGAAAAAGACAAAACACAGTTTAGACTGAAAAAGGCTCATGCAGAAGCAAAGCTTATTAATGCATCTGAAGCTACACAATTCATGGTGTCAAGAGGGAAGAGAGAAACCAAAAAGAAAAAACAAGCAAAAATATATACATATATATATACATGCATACATACATAGCTCTTTTCCCCTTTTTTAATTACAGCCATAACTCCTAAATATAAATACACATAAAGATTTTTTAAACAGAACAAAGTAAGTACATTGCTTAAGTTTGAGATCAGCTCTACTCCACAGCTCAACCCCTTTAAAAGAAATACATTTTTTAACTTTTTTTAGCTTTTGGTAACACATTGCTTCCATCTCTTAGCTCATATTTACTCTCAGACACAATGAAAAGCTTTGAAAACTATCTGTAACTACCAAGTCTCTGAACTTTAAAACATGAGAATTTAAAATAATGGATTAGTATGATCATAATATCCAGCTTTGTTTATGATGATTTTTGTTGTAACACAGTTTTATCAGCTGTGGTTTTAAACGTAGATCCCCATAATTCCACGCAGTAAGTTAAATAAGTATCAGTGAGCAGTAAATTAAATGTAAACGTTTGTGATTGAGCATTTGTAAGCAAAAATAACTCACGATTTGTACCTGGACTTGTTGAGTCAATATGGATGACAATGTTTTCTTTCCACTTGAACTGATTAACAAATAGACAAACACACTTGCTTAGATCTGAGTTTTTTTGCCGAGGAATTGAAGCTCTGTATGATCTCCATTTTTTGAAAACTGAACCAATGAACCTTCTAGAAGTGTCAGATGTAGAAAACAGGTTGTCAGGATGCAGGTCTGTTCTGCTCAGAGAGGCTTTAAAGGGGCTTAATGCATCCAAACCCCCAAAATAGCAGCAATACCAACGCCCATTTACACCCTTAAGCCTGAGTTAAAATTCTCTGTGAGTTTAAGCCACAGACTTTGCTGTAGATCCATCCCACACAGCCTGACATGCACCTCCTAAAAAATCTAAATACTTGTAGGAACCAGCCCTGTGATTGGCTCCCTGCAGAAAACCAGGTGGCCGCCATGTTTCTCAACAGACCAAAATGGAGTTAGCATCAACAGTTAGTGTATAATGACGGTGTGAAGATTTATTCTGGTAAATGAGTAGACCTGATACACCTGATGGACCAGTCAGTTTATCTCACTGGTCCATCAGAAAGTGTTTGAGGAGGGAAGAACCTTCCAGAAGCATATCCAGCAGCTGATTGGACGATCATTCTGTCAAACATGATGTAGGCGGGCGCTACTGTGAGGTTTAACACAGAAAATGTGAGACAATTTGTAGAACATACTCTCCCCAAAACATGTCAGAAATAGAGTGAAAATATTCGGCTTTCAAAGTTTTTTGTTTTTCATTCAATAACAGAAGGAGCTTTAAGATGTTAGCATCTATGCTAATCTCTGTACGAGCAGTCACTTCCTGCTTTAAAGGACACTGATTGGCCGAGCACAGTCATTACAGTTTAATAACAATGTAACAGATTTTTGTAAACTTAACAGCATTTAACTGTAATATCTACAGCTACCTACTGTAAACAGTTATGCAGGAAATTACTGTAAATGGCAAAATATTGTTTCTTTTTTTTGTAAAATTTACAGCATTTAACAATAAAATCTACAGTTATTTACTGTAAAATGTCCATACAGTAAATCCTGAAAATGGTCATGTATATGTAATAGCAGGTAAGATTTTTTTTCGGTAATGTTTCACATATTTGTATGAAACCATTGTTTGACTAAATGTACTTTATTGCATAAAATGCACTGGCGTCTGCTTGCCAGTAAATTACTGTAAAATTTACAACAACCCTTTTACAGTGAATTTAACTAATAAAGACTTACGACTCATCCAGCTACAGAGGGCTAATTTGCAGCCTCTCGAGTTGTTTGACGCGTTTATGATCGGCCACATCTTGTCCAGCTGTGTTTTATGTCGTTTTGTCCTCACGTTGTCAAGAGTAAGAAAGTACCTGGCGAGATTTACCTGAATAAGGCCCTGTGTACACGGAGACCCCCTCACCTAAAACGCAAAGCTTTTTCCTTTGTTTATTCAAACTCGATAACAAGTAAACTCAAGCTTTCACTAGTAGTAGACTGTTTCTAATCTACTAGTATTACAAGTAAAGTCAAAAGATTCACTAGTAGTACTAGCAGATCTGATGCAAGTGAAGTAGAAAGGAATATAACCAAATCCAGCACCCTGATTGGTTGTATTATTTTCAAAAGCCAATGGGAAGCCTGAATTTGCTTTTCCCCGCCCCTTTAATAGCATGTAAGGCTAACTTGTAGTACCACCTTTTTTGTTCACAAGTAAGTTTACTCAGGCCAAAGGATACATGTACCTCAAAAGCAGAGCTGAAGTACAGTTGATATGACCAATAATGGTTAAATGCTTAAATGTTCTTCCATTAATTGGCTCAAATAGATGATCAAATGTGTTAAATCAACATCAGGGATAGATTTTATCGGTTCTAGTGCTATTAACAATCCTGCTAATCGATCCACTTCTTTAATGATTCCCTTATTGATTCCTGCAGATTTTCATTGTGGGCAAATGTTGGCCTGTAGATTTTCAGTGTCAACAATGTCAAACACACGTCACAGCATAGATAACTGCTTCTCCAAAGTACTTCCTCTCAATTAAGGCTGTGCAGTAGGCGCCTTTAGTAAAAAATTAATCCACAATTCTGACGCTTCTGAACCCTGTCAGTGGAAGGAATTGATAAGGGAATTGATAAGCAAAAGGACTCATGATATCGACTCTTTGGTGGAGCTGTTAACAATTTTCAACTGAAATTGTTTTTTTATTCCCATCCCTAATCAAAGTTCAAATGTATCTATGATACCTCAGAAAACTGAGTCAACAGCTAAGTATCTAAACTTTGCTCTCTGTGATGTTTTCATGTGAAAAAACAAAAAAAAGTGTTGCAGAAATGAATCATCCATTCATGCCCAGGATAACCCTTAATGGCAGGTTGACTTGCATATCTGTCTCCCAGTTGGTTAATCTGAAAAATAAAAGCTGAAATGTTGCTAAATGAAAAAGGAACACAATGGTGCCAACAAATTATCCGTTGCAAATGTATTTCTTTGTTTGGAAGTCAAAGGGTTAAGTTGCAACAACTAACCAACCCTTAAAAAGACAACTTAGTTACTTACATACTTGTCAAAAAACTTGCTGATGACTGTCACAGTAAAACCCGAAACACAGTTCAAACTTTATTTTGTCGTTTTTACACATCTTTAGAGACAATGCTCAATCCTTCATCATTTATTTACTGTTTTAATAAACAGAATGTGAGCATCCAAATTAAGCAATAAGAACTAATTTTGCTTTGATACTCTCTTGTGTGAAACTTAAGGGTGTCACTGAACACTTAAAAACACACAGTGCTGTCAACTCCTCCTAAAAGACAAGGAGCATTTGCTGACATACAGACGGCAAAGACTTTGACACAAACCGATGAATTATATCAAGTGATGAGGGAAAATGTAAAAATATGTCTGTCATTGTGTCAGCTGCTCGTGATTTGTGAACTGTTGACTTGATCTCTATTGTCTGTCTACAAGGCCACGCTGAAGAGGCTAATTAATAAAGTGCTAGGGAGCTACGCTGAATAGGGAAATACCTGGCGTGCAGCCTGTTGTTTCCTGAAGCTCTTGCCAGGGTGTGAAAGTCTCTCCAGTATTTACTCCGGGCAGGCTTCATGCTTTGCTGCTTCCTAGCTTCCCCCTTTATCATCTGTTTTTTTGTACGGTCATTGGACAATGGTAGTCGGCACGATGGACGTGCAGGATTTCAGACAGTGAATCAGGCAGCCCTGCACGGCTCGTGGAGACAGGCCCACGGCCAGACTTGCATAGTGCTACATGCAGGTGACTTTGATTCTATTTTAAGATGGAAAGCTTAATATTGTTGCTTGGCTGTTTTATGTGTGTTTTTATGACCAGCATTTTGCAAACATCGTAAAAGTTAAGTGATTCTCCCTGTGTAACCTTTAACCTGATACAGCCTCATAGCTGCCCTTAAACCGCCTGACATTTACACGACGTGAGGTTTAAAGATGGTGATGATGTGAAGTCCGTTCTCTCCCCCTCTGGACATCCTTCATTCAGCCCTCTCCTCATCTCCTTATGTCCTGATCTGATGCGTCTTTAAATCCTGCACATGCTTCGATCTAAATCTGCCCCAGATTGGCCGAGGATCTGTTGTTCCCCTGCTCTATCACCTGCCTGCTCAGTCTTAGAGTTTCAGCACAGGGTTTCAGTTTCAGAAAAGACTCAGAAACACTTCTCAGCATCCGCTGCTCTCATCCTGAAGAAATGAAGTGGCCTTCCACTAAATATACTGAGTGCTGAAGTGTCGGTATGTGCCGCGCGGCTGCTGCACACACAGAGGTGAAGCTGCTGTCAGCTCTAAGTCCATCAAAGAGCTCATTTGTTGGACCAGGATACTGATTGGCCAAATGTGCGCAGAGACCCTCCCGCTGGACCAAGTCGGGGATTAAAGCAGCTATTTGGACACTGTTCCTCAGCTGATGGAGGGAAATCTGATCCAGGACTAATCCTCGCAGTCCTCTGCAGCTGTGCCCACGGCTGAGTGTGAAGGAGTCATCCAAAGACACTTTATATTTATCAAATAAGTCCAACATGGAGAATCCTCCCCCCTGCACCCAGCAGGAGGATTCAGGGCCTTGGTCGAACCTCATGAGCCTGTAGGAACATTTTCACACTGCGGTGATTAGAGAGGAGTTTTCCTTTTACAGGCAAAGGAATGTTTTTATGGACTGCGAAAGCTGGTGTTGAATCCAGTAAAGCAGACATACTTAAGAGAGAAATATGTTCAAGCAGGAGAACAGTATCACCTTCACTCCAAGGCAAAGCTTCACCAACTTCTCTGTGTGTGTTTATTTATTTATTAAACTTACCACTGACTAACTGACCAAAGCTGCATTCACACCAAACACGACTTCAAGACCATAATCATCGTTTTCCATAAATACCTCATTTTGGTCACAATGTCTTGAAAGCCTTTAACCTTCATGCAGCATGACAAGAAATACTTAAAACTTAAACTGAATATTGTGGTTCAATGGGTCACTAAGCATCCTTGATAATTGAAGAGAACATTGAAAGTGTTAGAAAATTGTGTTATTTTACAATCTTAGTGATTTCACAGGACTATGTGGAGTCAGAGCACTTCAGACACTTAACTGCAAGTATTTTAAAAATTAGGCAAAGGTCAGTCAAAGACTTCAGATAATTGAAAGTGCGTAAATATGATCATAAATATCTTACAAAGAAAGTTTTTGGTGATTTGTGCTCCCAGGTTTGTGCATGGATAAATTCACAATAAAATGATATGTCATTTGTTAGATAATATTTATAATTACATTTGGCAGCATTTTAAACATTACATTTGAACTAAATTGCACCAAATTTAATTGAAAGGGATACGCCAATATTTTTTCCTGTCCATGATTGTGCTGCAGTAACAAGGAAGAAACGGGCAGAGCTTACCCACTGCTAATTAGCTTAGCTCAAACACTGGGAGTCAATGGGAAGTGTTAGCCTGCCTCTGCCTACAGTCCTCAGATAAACTCTTGAACAACTCTTAAAGGTCCTGCGTGGTTGTTGTGACTTGTTTTACTGTAACCTATTTTTAGACTAAGATTAGCACTTCATGCTATTCATTCTTGTAAGAAGGTCAACAAGCACCTTTGTGGTGGTTTGCGCATACGCACTGCGGTTTAATTTTGTATGTATTTCTTTTGAAAGTAACCTAAGGTGCTAATCTTTGTCTGGAAAAAAAACATGACATAATGTAGCAAAATAATGAGTCACGAAAAGCACACAGAACTGTTTAGAGTAACTGAAGACTTAATTGAAAGGGATGTGAATTATCCATGCACAACAATGGTTGTCAAGCCAGAGCAGGTAAAGCAACATGAAGTGTTTCATTTTTTTCCATTTCATTTCCTTTATTTGTTTCGGAGGGACACTGCACATTAATAAACATTTTATAAAAAATGTAAATGCACCTGAGTTAGCCAAAAGGCTAGTTTACATCGGCTGTCCCCCCTGCCAGAACAGAATAGGCCAGTACCTGGTAGGGAAGAAATAAAAATTTTGTTTAGTTAGTTAGTTTAGTTTAATTCTGTATTTACTAGTTTATTCTGTTTGAAAGGTGATAGTTGTGTAGGATCTCTTTGTTAGTTGGTTGAGCTGCTTCAAAGAAAGACAGAGTAGAGAGAGAGAGCAGTAAGTGCAGCGTGCACAGGTGAGCAGCGTGCACAGGTGAGCGACATGTTGCTTAGCTTTATCAGCAGGGAGAAGCTGCAGCAGGAGCAGAGCAGAGATCAGTGGTTAGTTTGTTTTGTTTTATTTCATCAATTAAACTTGATTTAACTGATATTTGTTAAAGACATCTAAATTAATCTATGTGCTTAAATGGGTCTGTTTTCTTTAATTTTTCATGCAACAGGGATTTGATCTAAAAGTATGGCACACATGGCTTTGTTCCTTAGTCCATCAGTGATTCAGATTATTTAACCCTTTAACTAGCAGCTCAATTGTTAGGCAGAGGTCATCAATAAATTCAGTGATTTTTAATATATTTAATAAAAACAGAACAAATCAGATCATTGTCTGACACTGTTCCCTTTCAGGGAGCAGGGGAAACTACAAACAAAGCAAAAAACAGATTTCTTGGTGTAGGATTTAAAGGTTTCAAAGCTAACAGTTGGTTATGTGATGTAATACGGATGCACAAATATTTAGGAAAAATAAATATCAAAAGGCAGAAATGTTTGTAAATGAAATAGCAAAAAATAACTTAAAAAAAGATAATATTGACTTGGACAAGCATGTAATAATTTTCTGTTTCCTAAAACATTGACAGAAGCAAACAATTATTTTCACACATTAAGTATTCCTGAGTATATTGACCTCTGCCAAAAAGTTGAGGTGGGAGTTAAAGGGTTAAAGGGATATGCCAACATTTTTTGTCTTTTTATATCTTGCATCACTCCAGAGTCCATGACAAGAAGATAAATTCCATTCTTTAAACTGTGCTGCAGTTACAAGGAAGAAACAGGCAGAACTCACCCACTGCTAATTAGCTTAGCTCAAACACTGGGAGTCAATGGGAAGTGTTAGCCTGACTCTGCTTACAGTCATCAAATAAACTCTTCAGCAACTCAAAACAGTTCTGTATGCGTGTTGCGACTCATTATGTTACTACACTATGTTACATTTTCTTTTTTTCCAGACTAAGATATAACTTTCAAAAGAAATACATACAAAATTAAACCACAGGGCGTATGCGCAAACCACCACAAAGGTGCTTCTTACAAGAATGATCGGCATAAAGTGCTAATCCTAGTCTAAAAATAGGTTACATAGTGTAACATAGTAGTTTATACTACAGTCCTCAGACAAACAAGAGTTTATCTGAGGACTGTAGGCAGAGGCAAGCTATCACTTCCCATTGACTCCCAGTGTTTGAGCTAAGCCAATTGGCAGTGGGTAATCTCGGCCCATTTCTTCCTTGTTACTGCAGCACAGTCATGGACAGAAAAAAAATATTGGCGTATCCCTTTCAATTTAATTTGGTGCAATTTGATTCAAATGTAATGTTTAAAATGCTGCCAAATTTAAGTGTAAGTATTATCTAACAAATGACAAATCAGTTTATTTAATAGGTTGAGTATTTCCATATGTTTATTCATTTCATTTCCCCTGAATCATGTGACATTGATATGTCAGTGGTCTATTTTTGTTCAGGTTATTAACCTGTTCTTTTGAAGGAAAATAAATGAAATGAAAAAACTTCAAGAAACAAAACACAGAATAACTTATTGCATGCTGTACATATAACCATAATTCGTCTGAAGAATGGCCCTTAAAGCTCAATCAGTAAATGTTTTTAATGTACAAGAGCAAACCCAACCCCCAAAAATGATCTAAAATGTAAAAAAATGAAAGCATAACTTAATGAAAGTTAATCTGATGACCAGTTAGGTGATTCATCGATGTGTCGTGATTACAGAACAATGTGATTCGAGGTGGTAAATAGTTGATTAAATGTACCACCACCTCATAATTCACTGTGACTCACTGGAGCGGAGGCTGTGGTCTGGAGACGGGAGCACCAGTTCAGGAACAAGAAGCTTTAAATGTTCGGTGGTCTAAATTTGGCCCGTATGACATAAGTGGTAATGAGGTTTTATATTCAGCGGTGTTGGATCAGATTCTGAGGTGTGGAAAAAAAGACTGTAGGCAGATCATCACACCTCTCGACCAGCTGAGTAAACACCGTCGGGGGGTTGATTGGGTTGAGCGTGATAATACTTCAGTGAGGACAAGTCAACGTGCTGCGACTATATCAGTGAAGGGATGGAGACGGGACAATCTTAGGGCAACTAAAAAAGGCGTTAAAGCACGGTTTCCTTCCCTGTCCTAGCCAAGAACAGCAAACTCCAGATTATTTAAAGTTTTATA
Organism: Scarus forsteni; assembly: GCA_036419115.1. Classification (NCBI taxonomy): domain Eukaryota; kingdom Metazoa; phylum Chordata; class Actinopteri; order Labriformes; family Labridae; genus Scarus; species Scarus forsteni. The sequence goes on along the minus strand of JAZDUH010000443.1, from coordinate 2,139,055 downwards.
AGATTATCCCATGAGATTATCCTGTGGTCTGAGGTGTGTAAAAACAAAGTCCAAGAAAGTTCATTATGTCCGTGTGGATAACACCGGGGAACACAGTTTTTGTTGAGTTAGGTCTGACAACTATTTTTAACTAAATTTTGGTGCTGAATCCAAAACTGATCACAGTTTTTCTCAATCACGTCAAGTTTTTGAACTATATGATCTTAGTTTTCTTAAAAAGTATGAAAAATACTGTACTTAACAGGCCCAAATAACATACCAAATCATTAAAGTCATGCTGATCAAATCCCCTCAATTTTAAAATTAGCATCATTGCTGTCACTGCGTTCTTCAACATTACTCAGATCATCCAGAGGAGGTAGCTGTTCGAAAACTGGCACTGGAATTTCAGCTGAATGAGGTATTGGTCTTGTAGCTGACAGTAGATATTCTATTTTACTTTATTTTTTCTTGTTAAATCTTGGTGTTTTCACTGAACTAAAGTAACAGTCTGTGCAATGATCTTTTTGCTCTGGCCAAAACCATGGAGAAACCAAATGTTAACTTTTCTCATGTCCCATGATTTGTCTTGATCACAGAGTTTTACTTTAAAATATGCCAAATATGCTTGTTTGAAAATGCACTGATGTTTGCCCTCTTACTTGGAGAAACTAGCACAAATATAGCAAAAGGAGTCAGCGCTGTTTAGGCATTTACGACGAGAAGTAGCAGCAGACATGATCTGAAACAAAGAAATATATACCTATGTAAATAAAACACTAAGATGGCTACTTACAAGCTTTGAAAACTAAAACACAGCAGAAAAAGAACTTTAAATGGTATGCCCATAGTTCCAAGGTAAAGAGAAAAGCCAGCACAAATCCTCTCAGCTCTCACTTTGCTAGCTTTCTGATTGCAGATATTGATAGTTCTGGCCTATTAGGAGCGGCACACACCTCTCACTGCACTGTCTCAACTGTGACTGCACAAACAAGTTTCCACGTAGCTGTAGATGAGTCCAGTCGTAATCAGCTGGCAAGTCTTATTACAGCTAATCAGTGGAATTTTGCTGTGGAGAAAAAACTTGCGTGCTAGAAAAAAACTGACTACAAATTTGGAATCAACCTGACAACGTTAGTCTAAATCATCACAAAAATCTAACTCAACAGATTTTTTTTCAAACTGTTCCCCAGTGTAATCTGCTGATGTGACCTTATCTTTTCTGCTCTGCTTGCTGCTTAAAGAAAACTGCTCCAGAAGACCGACAAGTAAGGTTTTTAACTCATACCTTAGCATGTTTAAGCTCTTCTGCCTTCGTCAAAAGTGTCATGTCATATGAAGACTGCTGGGTGTGATGCCTCCGTCTCCGCCTTCATCAGGTGTGTAATCACATCACGGACTAGAATAATGCCAAAGTCATCTGCACAGAGAGCAATAAACACCAGGGCCCGTATTCACAACACATCTTTAACTTCCAGCTCAACTGTTTTGCAGAGGTCTTCAATAAATTCAGGGATAATTAATTAAAAAAAAAAAAAAAACGGTTAAACCAGATCCTTGTTTGATTTTGTTAACACTTCAGGGAACAAAGAAAACTACAAAGCAAAAACCAGAAATTTTCTTGGTGTGGGATTTAAAGGTTTTAAAAGGTAATAGTTGATCGTGATGACACAAAAATGCACAAATATTTGAGATAAAAAATAATTTAAAAAGGCAGAAATATTTGTAAATAAAATAGCAAAAATGACTTAAAAAAGATTATACTGAGTTTGAGGAACACACACAAAAAACGTTTTTATTAATGACAGATAATTCATATAAATCATCATATTGGTAAATGGTTAAGATCATTATTTAAAATAACAGTGATAGTAATAATATTTACTTTTAACTTTTTACATCCAGCATTTAAAAAACATTTGTTCTTTTGGTTTGTATGCAGTTATTTTAGCATCCTAAATCATTAACAGAATCAAACAATGAGGGGTTATGTTTTTTAACTAATCAAATATTCCTGCATATATTAACCACTGCCAAACAGTCGAGCTGAGAGTTAAAAGGTTTAGGCTTAAAGTTTCTGCTAACTCACTGATTTAGGAGAAACTCTCAAAAATAATGGGCGTGTCAGTCCTCAATTTAGGACCCCTAAATTTCTCTCCTAAAAGTATTTCACAAAGCATTTTAGCGCTAAAACAAGCTCCTAAACCTGTGAGAAGTTAGAAGAGGACTCCTAAGTCACTAAGACCAGTTCAGAAAGAATCTCAGCATGGCTGCTGCTGCCAATCCACCTCATGATCAGAGAACATTCTGGAAAGATACAATAACAATGAGTTTCAGAAAAGGTACAGCCTCAGTCAGGAGGGTAGAATGATGGTCATAGAATCAGTCAAAGATAAAATCTGTTCACCAACAAATAGAAACAGCCCAGAGCCTCCTCCTAATAACTGAAATACAAATATAAAAGTTCATGTTAATAAAATTTATGATGACCCATTTAGAAAGGTTATTTTATGTGTAACATTTCTGTTAATTGCTGAACACACTAAATAGATTGTTAGGTTTTGTTTGACAATAATTGGTCTGACCTGTTGCAGTGGTTTGTCTTTTGAATTCTGAAATCTCTGACCTTGAGACTGTAAAGAGAAACGTTTCCCACGATCAGAGGCTCTGCTGTAAAGTGGGAACACTGCATTTATTTGGAAGCTAATTTCTAAATCTTTCGCTAAATTAAGTGATTTCTATGTAGAAAGTTCTCACAAAGACTCATTCCCTGTCAGCCAATCACTGTAGGCATTGTAAGTCAGGTGGTTCCTGAATCATGACATCATCCATAGCAACAGGGTCAGCTACGCCCCTTTCTTTTAGCTTAAAGGATAAGTTCGGTTTCTACAGCTTTCACATTGTTTATAGAATGAAGTAGAACAATATACTCACCCAGAAGGCTTTCCTGATCCAAACAGTGCTTCGAGATATTTAGATCCAAAATCGAGCAGCGGACATCCGTATAATGGTAACACATAGGGCATACAGCGCCACTCCTAAAACTGCATTAATCGTCCAAAAACTCATTAGTTTCACCAATATTTCATCATGGTTCGCTCACGCTAGTCCTCCATTACAGTCTGTGTTGCTCCAGACATATTTTGTGGCTGTGCTGACCTCTGAACTGAAGAAGAAGAACGTTTGCCTCTGCGCATGCACAGTACTCTCTGGAGAGCTGTTGTTCTCTTTGCCTCCGCATCCTCCTTTCGATGAGCTCCTCATCTGTAAACTCTGGCTCGCAACTGTAAGGACACCCATCATATTCAAAGTTCTCCTCCACAACATATTTATCCGATAGATATTCGACCATTTTGCACAAAACTGGAAGAAGAAAGTTGTTTTGTAGCCGGCTGTCCTCCCCTGAAACTATGAGCGGAGGCAAACGTTCTTCTTCTTCAGTTCAGAGGTCAGTACAGCCACAAAACATGTCTGGAGCGACACAGACTGTCATGGAGGAGTAGCCTGAGCGGACCATGATGAAATATTGGGGAAACTAATGAGTTTTTGGACGATTAATGCAGTTTTAGGAGCGGCACTATACATGTCCTATGTGCTACCATTATATGGATGTCCGCCGCTCGATTTTGGATCTAAATATCTCCCGAAGCACTGTTCGGATCAGGAAAGCCTTCTGGGTGAGAATATTGTTCTACTTCATTCTATAAACAATGTGAAAGCTGGAGAAACCGAAGTTTTCCTTTAAGATCTCTCTGAATTCCTAAGTAAGAGTTAAGCTGTGTTCAAAGTCACTCACTTGCACGGATATAGTGCACTATACAGTGTGTTCGCCATTTTGTAGTGTTGTTCGAATTCTCAGCAGTTAATTTCAATCACTATGTAGTGCACTACAAAATACCCACAATGCACAGCAAAAGTGAGTGTACATGCGATGTACCCTATATTGTACTCCCGTATACCACAATGCAATGCAGTCATGTTTTTCCATAGAAGAAGAAGAGAAGGAAGGCTGTTAGGTGCTGCTTTCATTCACAAATGCAAAAAAACGTTAAAGTATATTTAACACGTTTGTAGTGTAGCTCTTTAACGTCTTTTAGCGGCTGTAAACAGCTTAAAAATATGCTACTTATCCTCCCGAGTGCTCAGTTTGTTTACGTGATTTTTGGCGCATCCACTTCCGTCACAGGAATATCCAGCTCATCTGCTGACGCTACGACGTTTAGAAAATTTCAATGTAGTGTCCGAAATGTAGTTTGGTCATTCCCTATGTAGTCCACTATTTCATTTACACTACATAGGGGATAGTGAGTGAGTGACGATTTCGAACACAGTCTCAGTCTCAGCAGCTTTGTGAAAAGGTTTGAAGAGAAAACTCTTCGTTAGGAACTTTTAGCGTCATTTAGGAGTCCTCCTAGTGGGAAGATACAATGCTTTGTGAATACGGTCCCAGTGTCGAATCAGGGAAGCAATTAAGAAAATTTAGAAAACTCCTGAGTTGTGACTTTGTGAACTGTGACATACATTAAGAAGCAAGCTGACTGAGGAACAATGAAGCAGGTGTACATAAAAACAAGCATGGTCGACCTGAAACAGAAAGTTTGGTGATCAAACCTGATCTAATAAAAACAAAAAAAAAATAGGAATAGTGACAACCAGAAAACAACTTGAGAGGACATGGGAGGAGAGGGACTAATGGAGGTATTGGACTATTTTTGAACTAAAAAAAATAAAAGACTGTGGAAAAACAGTATGAACATGTGAGCTGATCCTCCATTTCTGAGCTTCACACATCTTTTTTTTCAGGTCGGCCATGTTTGTTTTTATTTACACCTGCTTCCTTGTTCCTCAGTCAGCTCGCTTCTTGATTGGCGACATTCACATCACAATTCACAAAGTCACGACTCAGGAGTCGTCGGCTTTCCCCACACACGCGAAGAGTTTTGTTGTAAAATTGAACAAGGTTAATATTTACGATTTGTTGGTCCATTTCAGAGCCGAATATCAGGACAAATTCATTCATGACACCTCAGACCACAGGATAATCTGACAGGATAAACTTATTAAACAAACGATAGTCTGGAGTTTACCATCCTTGTTTGGAAAGTTGTGACAAAACAGCCCGATTGTCTTTATACTTCACTGATTTCTGGCATATAGTTTCAATTAAAAATTTGAATATAAAAAATACAGAGTGTGCAGTACTATTGGTACAGATTTCATCGACTAAAATGTTGAGAAATTTCAGCAACTACAACTAGACTAAAATTTAAACAATTTAGAGACTAAATTATGTCTTGAATTCAGCTTTCCCTGCTGCTGTCACAGTCAGCATGCAGGAGAGTTTAGATCAGGTCAGGATGGTTGCAGTAGCGTGATAACGGTGATCTGTGGAAGTAAAACAACTGAAAGGGAAAACACAAGTGAGAAGATCGGAAAGAGACTGATGAAGCTTCACATACACTGTAAAAGGGTTATTGTAGATCTTATAGTAATTTACCGGCAGTGTTGTGTGTAACGCGTTACAGTAACATAACTACTTTTTCGGGTAAAACGTGAAGTAACTCACGACTACTAAAAATTTGTTAATGAAACGTGCTTCCTTTTTTAATGCAGCACAACATTACTTTTCCAAATGACAGATCTGACACTGAAGCTGCCTTCTCAGCTGCTCGCATTAGACTCGAGCAGCGTTGCTAAGTATGCTCGCTATAAGCGTCTAAGGGCTGCAAATCTCATGAGTCACAGCCACAGGTCTCAGATTTTTGGGTTTGTCTGTAACCGTGCAGTTTCTTCTTGGGGCTCTTCTATCTGTGTGAATCCCCCTGATTATCTTCCAGCTCCTAACATAAAGCAAAACACGACTGTAGTAGGTAGTTTTGCTCGTTTCCTGGTTATCATACACGCCCCCAAACACACTCACGCACGTGGAGCATGCTCCAGAGCCAAAGTTGCCAGGTCTGCTTATTATAAGCGACGTTCTTTTCGTAAATAGATGCTTGGCACTGTGATATTGAAATGTACAGTAATGTAGACGAAAATTAACTTTATGTAGATTTCTCTTTCAAAAAAGTAATACATCACATTAGGAAAGGAAATAGCTGGAGGTTGCTTATTTTGGGCTTGTTTTTATCGACCTGGTTGCTTCTTTCAGAAGCAAAATATGGAAACACTGGGCAGGAGCTCTCATTCCACAGGGTATGTGACATTTTGTAAAATAAAGAACACAAAAGAAATAAAAATAATTATGTTCTCTGTTAGAAACAAGTAATGAGCAAACACTACTTTTTAAAAGTAGCTTTCCCAACACTGTTTACTGGCAACAAGATGCCATTAAATTGCTTTAAATGTCTGTGCAGTGGCATTACTCTATTTAAATTATCAGTAATATTATTGCATTTTCTATAATTGTTTTAGTCCTCTATTTACATTCAAAGAATCATTACTGTCCTTCAGTTTACAGTATCATTACTGTATTAGCAAAAACCTGCATCCTGACTGTTTTTTCATTTTGCAGTATCATTATTCCACAACTTTTAATGCATTTTAAATTACAGTGAACTTGCTGTATTTAATTCATATAACGATGTCTCTTTAACTATTTTACTGACCATGTATTAGCAAGATATAATTTCGTAAAAAAAAAAAAAAAAAAAAGTCAAATACATCATTTTTGTGCAATGAAATCCATTACTCAAAAAAGGTTTCACCCAAATATTTGAAAAAAAAATATGTACCTGCTATTGGTCAGTTTTCCTGGGGAAAGGGGATTTTTTTCCTGATCCATTACCATTTTCAGTTTTTACTGTATGGACATTTCCCAGTAAAAAACTCCCTATATTATAATTAATGCTGTGTCTGTATATCCTGTTGTTAACAATAATCTTTCCATGTTTTTGTTCATAACCTACACCACCTTATCTCTTGTTTTAGGATCAGTCTCCATCTCTTACAGCCTCAGCTTTGGTTTTGTTCAGCTCCATGGTTAATGGCTGTAGTTTCATATATTTTAGCTAAAGCTTCATTTTTACTGTGATGCTTGATTTCCATCAGCTCCATACTTGCTGGTTGAAATGATATGGTTCATGTCTGAGTTTGGTGCCTGATTTTTTCATTTGCTGTGTCAGTCCAGCTCGAGGGCTCAGAGGATTATTCCCTTTACAACACAGAGCAGGTTCCACATTGTTACCATTTTGTTTAATCATAGCGGCAGACTCGGACTTTAACCAAAATAAACCCTCGCTGGAGATGTTGGCATTCGAGCAGCAGGACGGCTGTCTCTGCAGGGATCAAACTTTTGACCTTTTCCTATCCACACGGTCTCTGTCCTGCTATTTCAGCCATGTGCACACACGCCAAGCTCTTTGTCTTTTTCTTTCAGGTGTGAAGCCCACTGTCACCATGTCAGACACTGAGGAAGTGTAAGTGGATCCCCGCCTGTCAATAACAACACAAACACAATGTTTATCATGTTTTCAGTTTATGAATCTTCAAACCACAGTACCATGATGGACAACACATTTTGTGTTTGATTTTATATTTCAAGCTTTACTTTTTCTGATATAATCATTTCTTAACCCTTTATCTCCAGCTCAACTGTTTGGCAGAGGTCAGTTAATTCAGAAATATTTAATGTGTCAAAAAAAAAATACTGTTTTTTTATATCAGTGTTTTAGGATACAGAAAAACTGCAAACAAACCAAAAGAGCCGATATCTCCTTTGTGTGGGATTTAAAGGTTTCAAAAGCTAAATCACTAGGGGTAGGAGAAAAAAAATCGATTCATGAAGTATTGAGATTTTTAGTTTGATGATTTTTAAAACTATTTTTTTGTTCAAAAATCGATTTTTGTCCAAATGCTTCATTTTAGTCTGTGTTAATAAGCCACTTTTAAATGCAGTCCAGGCTTTTGAAGAGAGAGTAGAAACAGCTGGTTAAAATATATTGATGAATAAATCCTAAAAAGACACTCACATGTGATGTGTATTTTTCCTGATATAGTCTGTAGGCATCACCATTGTTCATCTTTTTCACTGGTGTTAAAAAAGCTGTAACTAAAGATTGCAATAATCAGCAATATCATGGAATCGCAATTTAAATCGAATCAGCACCTTAAAAAACCGCATCAGGAGAAAAGGGAATCGTCACAGCCCAAATTATCACCATCATTATTATTTTACATAATTAACTTTAATAAGATAATATTTATCAAAAAACATATTTTATGTGTTTGTCAAACTCTATCATCTATTTTAAGCTTTTTTATTGCTATTTTATTTGCAAACATTTACGTCTTCTCTAATTGATTTTGTCCCAAATATTTGTACATTTTAAGTCTTCAGGTAATCAACTTTAAATTTTTTAAACCTTTGATTCCCACACCATGAAAACATCTGGTTTTTGGTTTGTTTGTAGTTTTCTCCATTCCCCTGAAATGTTGACAGAATCAAACAATGATTTGATTTGTTCTGTTTTATAAAACATTAAATATCCCTTATTTTATTTTTGACCTTTGCCAAACAGTTGAGCTGTTAGTTAAAGGGTTAAAATACAGTTATTCCAAACATGACATTTTTTAGGTCTAAAAAGGAAACAGAATTTTACCAGAAAACCTACAAAAGCTGTTTTTGTTTACTTCAGAAGATCATCGAAGAAAAATTGTTCTTCGATGATCTTCTGTTGTTGATTTTAAGCACCAAGTCGCTCAAACTACCCTAAAACAAATGTGTACTTTAGTTGTAGGTGTAAAAATGTGGAATTCACAACTACAGGACTTAAAGGGTTGTACAGAGACTCATCAATTAAAAAAAATGTACGAATGCAAAAAAATTAAATAATTAATAAATTAGTAAATTTGTATATTTATGGGTTCTTTATTTTACTGTATTTATTTATATTCGTTTTGCTTGTTTTTGTTGTAAAAATCAAAGACTGGTTGGTGTAGGCTGTTGAAAATCAACTGTATGTGCCGTCAGACCATCTTTTCTTTCTTCTTTTTTAAATTGTTCAAGTATAAATATAAGAGAATTTCTCTTCTTGCTGCTCCTTTCTGATCATGAACGTGTTTGTTTGAGGGTGAAATGTGCACCTGTGTATGGATTTTGTTGTCAGCTCCCAAGTAAGGAACAAATAAACAAATAAATTAATAAATAAATAAAGCCTCAAAAGATAACAGAGTTTAATTTAAAGGTTCAAAATCCTGCAAAAAATCACATTCTTTGCTTTAATGTTGCTAAAAAAAAGGCTTGAGTAGCAGAAAATGGCAGCTTTTACTGAACTCTCAGCGCACAGAAAAATACCTCATTAAAGAAAATGCCCTGTTAAATGCTCCGTTTTTACTTCCTGGAGTTTATGATGTCACAGGCAGACACATGACTGTTTTAGTGTGAGGCCTGTGTGCGGCCAATCAGCACAGAGATAATCATTATAGCCTCCCTTAGCCCCGCCCCCTCATATTTGATAGTTTCCAAAGGGGAGGGGAAAAGAGCTAAAGCTGATCCTCTACAGTGAAAACTTTTTTGCAAAGGATCAGATCTGTGAAAAGTGGATGGATCAAGACATAACTACTGTTTCACGACTGTAATAATAAAAAAAGATATTTCAAAGTAAATTTCATAAATAGTTTGAGTTTGGTCTTGGCTGCAAATACATTTATTGTAATGGTGGTACTTTTCAATTCTTTATTACCACATGACTACGACCATCACATGATTTTAGACTAAACTGTCTCAGATAAGATTAGATGAAATTGTACTTTATATATCCCTTTAGGAAAAACTCCCTCAATTAAGAATCAGTAGCAGTTTATTATTACAGATCAAATAATAAATGTTAAAAAATCTAGATAAAAAAATACATAATTACAAATAAAATAAAATAAAAATATAAAAAATATCTTTATATATAAGAGATTAAAAACATATAAATAAATTAAAAAATATAAAAATATACTGCTGTCTTTGACATTTGTTGTACATTTTTAAAATAAAAGATTTTATATAATTATATGCTGTAAAAATACTTGATTTGCTATTAAAACAGAAAAAAGAAATGGTTCTTTAAAGATGGCTTTCTGACTGGTCTTAAATGGTCTTTACGATGGAATTTTAAGGAAATTAAATCTATTGAACCAAACCACATTTATGTTGCTCTAATATCACATAAATAACAAAGTGATGGTAAGAGCAATACATTTTTTCTTTCTGCAGTATAATTCTGTCTTGAATGGAAACTCATAATGGCTTTGATAAATCTTTCTTTAAATATATATTTAAAGACATTTTTTCATTAACATGATATGTGTTGAAAATCAAACACTGAGTGCTGCTTGTGGTGTAAAAATAAACATTTTCCACATAGTCATTCTTTGTGTGGGAGTCAAAGGCTTCAATATTCTGCCTTTTGCTTTTTACTTTAAAAGCAGGTGAACTAAGATTAAAATCTGAGAGGTGTTAAGAATGTTGAGTCTCTGACTGACATAACTGTAAAATTATTTTAACTTTTATGTTTCTTCTTTTTTCTGTTTCAGGGATCAGCTTGAGGGTAAGTGACAATTACTCAGTTGACCTGATATCAGGAAACAAAAGTTTTACAAAATGTGGATTTTATTTTTTTTTTCTTATTCTTCCTCAAATATGACTTTAAACTTTGTATTGCTCAGCTTCCTGTTTTCTGACTTGGAGGTGAACTTTTTTAAATGCAGTCTGGCTCCATTTTCCACTAAGTTTATTACCTGAGAGATTGACATTAGCCTGTGAACCTACAGTTTCATCTTCTAAGTAAAAAGGAAATTCTCGTGTTATTTCTCTTATTTACTTTGCCTTTTATTTACTTTTTTCATTATTTTGACATGTTACAGTGAGTTTTTGCATGTTTCAAATAAAGGAATTTATGCCGATATAACGTTTAAATTCTGAAATAACACGTGTTATGTGTGTTTCTGTTGCCCCACCTCCTGACTCGCTCTTCCAAACTGCAGAGGAGGAAGGTAAAGACGACTGAATTGACTCGACATTTCAAACCCTGTCCATCGCACTAAATTGTCAGCTACCTGATGTCACGCTTAATTTCAAGTGTTTGGCTCTGACGCCTGAGTTTTAGGTTGAATTTACTTCTGTTCTGTTTTCAACTTTAGGTTTTCTCAATGAAAGTTCAATCACCATGTGAATCATAAACAAGAAACAGCTTAGACTGTTAAACATACAGCAGCTGCTTTGTTTCTTAAAATGTCCTTATATAAAGTAGATTAATCTATGATAAATACATATTCTTAAAGGTTTTAGCTGATTATGTGCTTGTTGGTAGGCTAAATGCTAACTATCCAGCTAACCCCTGGCTGTCAGTCAAACATGTTGAAGTTAAGGGTGACGTTCACTGATTGGGTGTTGTCTTGAATCACATGGTTTAGGAAATAATGTGGTTGAGCTTCTCAGCTCTCACGTATATTTTCTTGCCATGTGACATGTTTACATTATCATCTTTAAATGTCAAACATCAACGTCATTGATCTCATTCACACAACGGCCATGTTTAAAACAGTGGAGGAGGAGAGCTACCTGAAAAAGAGCGTTAAAGCTGAAGTAACTCATCAGGGAATATTGTAACTGATTTTTGAAAATGTCAAAGTACTTTTGTCAAAGTACTTTACTGTAATATCTACAAAAAAAATCTACACAGTAAGGACATAATTTAACTATAAAATCTACAGTCACCAACTGTAAAATGTCTATACTTTAAGTTACTGAAAAGGGTAATAGTTTAAAGGATTTTTTCCCCAAGAAAATTGACCAACAGCAGGTAAGAATTTTTAGTAAATGTTTCATATCGTGGTAAAACAAATTTTTGAGTAAAAGTATTTTAGTTGAAAAAAACTTCTTGCACATTTCTTTTTTAATCTTCCTAATAAATTATCAGTAAAATAGTTAAAGATATAATAATGTAAATTGAAATACAACAAGTTCAGCATAATTTAAAATACATTTAAAAAGTTGTAGACTAGAATATGATCAAAATATTGTAAATTAAAAAAACAGTAAGGATATAAATAATAAATATCTTTTAGCTGGAAACAAGTTATTTAAGCCCAGCTGATGCAATGAGCAGCTTCTTATTTCTTAACCAACCATGTCAAAAACACATCCTGTGGTCGTGGAAAAGATGCTAGTCTGTTTAAGAAGGGTCAAATCACTGGCATCAAGCAGAGAAAACATCTAAGGAGATTAAAGAAACTACTAAAACTGGGTTAAGATCTGTCCAACACATTATTAAAAACTGGAAGGATAGTGAGGAACCATCGTCTTCAAGAAAGAAATGTGGTCAGAATAAAATCCTGAATGATGGTGATTGGTAAACCACTTAAACGTTTGGCCAAATCAAATCAAAGAAAAACAACAGCAGAACTCAGGGGTGTGGTTAATAGTGAAAGTAAGAGCATTTCCACACACACAATGAGAGGGGAACTCAAGGGATTGGGACTGAATAGCTGTGTAGCCTTAAGAAAACCACTAATCAGTCAGGCTAACCAGAAAAAAAGGCTTCAGTTTGCTAGGGAGCTTAAAGAGACTGTGAGGAGTTTTTAAGTAATTACAAAAAAGTCTCACTTTTAGATGTATGCCGGATCGAAATACGCACTTATCGATGAGTTTTATAGCATCTAAATAGGTTATCTATAAATGCTATTCTTTAGCCTCCTGGTCGGGTCGTACAGGGCTGGACTAGCCTGGATACTCAACTTCGGGGAACCAGTCAATTAAAACTAGAGCGAATTTATATTATTTTATCCTTTATATTACACGTCTGGGAGCGCCGGGGTGTAAGTAGCGATATATAGCCGGCTACAACTACGATAATAACTTTTCCCCGCATTGCTTGTCGTCACACATCAAAACTACCGCTACGTAACTAGAAAGAGATACATTACCTCGTCGCTTTGCATCCTGTAAGTTGTTGAAAAATAAGTTGTAAAGCAATGCAGAGTTCCGAGAAAGATCCATGCTGCATTCATTAGCATCACAACAAACACATTTGGCTTCACATCTCCGGTGCGCTCAAGTTGTAGTCAGAAGTAGGAATTTCGGGGTCCGAGTGGGAAACTAAAACTGGAACGTCCCCTGAAGTCTGAATTTCCTACTGGGAACTCGTTGAAACCTCGCCACCCCTGAGTTGACAATGGAAGATGGATGCCCCCAGTGTGAACAGTTATTTAGCTCCAGTAATAATCATTTGCACTTCTGACTGGGATGTGTCGCTCTAGATCAGCTGTATACATAGTATTGCTAGATTTATATTTACAAAAATGCTGCCATAGTGATAATCACATTTGTCATACAACAACGCAGAGTGTGCTAACAACAGCTAACAATAGCCTGGTAGATCGGCATGTTTTTTTCAGACTTCAACTGGAACGCCGATAAGTGGGAGATGATGTCACTCCCATTTCTGAGGTTACTGGAACGCAGCATTAAGCCGGCGATAAATTCACCTCATAGCAGCTTTAAAGATCAGACTGTGGAGGACTGGAAGAAGGTCATGTGGTCTGATGAGTCCAGATTGACCCTGTTCCAGAGTGATGGGAGCATCAGGGTAAGAAGAGAAGCAGGTTAAGTGATGCACCCATCATGCCTAGTGCCTACTGTCTAAGCCTGTGGGGGCAGTGTTATGATCTGGGGCTGCTTGAGTTGGTCAGGTCGAGGTTCAGCAATATTAAGGTTCAAAGAATGAGCTCAGCTGACACCTGAATATACGGAAGGACCAGGTTATTCCATCAGTGGATTTTTTTTCTGCCCTAATGACACAAGTATATTCCAAGATGACAATGCCGGGATTTACGGGGCTCAAATTGTGAAATAGTGGCTCAAGGAGCATGGGACATCATTTTCACACTTGAAAATCCAGACCTTAACCCCATTGAAAATCTTTGGGATGTGCTGGAGAAGGCTTTGTGCAGTGGTCAGACTCTCCATCATCAATACAAGATCTTGGTGAAAAAATAATGACACTGGATGGAAATAAATCTGTGACATTGCAGAAGCTCATCGAAATAACGCCATGGCGAACGTGACTATAATCAAAGCTAAAGGCGGTCCTACTAAATATTAGAGGGTGATCTTTTTTTGGCCAGGCAGTGTATTAACCTCTGACATTGTTCTGACTTTTAAAAATTTGTCCAGATTTACTTGCCAACCAAAACAATCCAGCTGACCTCAGTTCAGGTAGTTGACCTCCTCCGCGGCTCGGTATGGCCTCTGTGTTAAAGTTTGATGACTTCCTCTCATCATCATGTGTTTCTCTCTCTCCAGCAGCTCTGTCCCTCACCCGTCCTCTCTGTAACTGCAGTAATCTTTCACTTTTGGTTTCTAATGGCTCTGTCATGTCTGTGGTCTTCATTAACGGCCTCTCCGACATCCTCCCTCTTCCCGGCGGTTTGGTGCATGCTGCGTGCCCGTAGCCCAGGAGGAGGTAGTAGAAGTAGAAGTAGCCCCTGAGGCGGAGGCCCAGGTAGAGGCAGAGCCAGAAGTAGAGGCTGAACCAGAGCAAGAACCAGAACCAGAACCAGAACCTGAGCCAGAACCAGAACCAGAGCCAGAGGTGGTGCAGCGGGTGGTTCGTGAGGAGGAAGGTACGTGGCATGGGCACTGCGCTCACGGTTCTTCTGCAGGACATTCAGCACTGAGCTCCACGAGGACGACAGTCACATGCTGCAGAACACATCACAGCCTAAAGACGAGCAGAAAGACTTTACTCCCTCATGTTTACGAAATTTGATCCTTTTATAACTTTAGATCTGATGTCTTTCATTCCCGAGGGCAGTGATTCCCAAACTGGCATACGCAAAGTGACGTAGGAAATACGCTAATACCTGTTGGATTTCAAACCCTAGCGCAGAGATTCCCAAACTGGCGTACGCAAAGTGACGTGTACGCGAAAATACCTGTCAGGTTTCAAACAGTCGTTTTCTGTAGTTAAATGTCAAATTTCTTAACAATTTAAGTAACCAACAATATACACATTTTGTACATACACAAGCACATACATATATAAATATATAAAATATATGAATACATAAAATATGTACAAACAAAACAAACAAACAAAATAAACTTTGACACGAATCAAAATGTACAAAAATAAAATAAATTTCCACTTAAAGGTACCAGGTATGTTAAAAATACTCTTTAGGAGGGTTGACTACATTTTCAAATACTCCAGAACAGGTCTCCAAACACCAAAACAATTCTGCAAGTTTTTTAATGGACTTTAGAGATTTGATAAAGGCCTGAAGTGTTGGTAGAGAGGCTAAAGGATGGATTTGTGAGGCATCTCGGAGAAGTAAATCCTCCCAAATTGTCAAAGATTCATATATTAACGTTATCGCTCCTCCAACAAAATGTGGATTTGCTGCATCAACACTCTGACCAGCAGAAACACGTTTGTTTTATTCACCAAAGACACTGACTGTTTTTTTTTATAATTTATCATATATCCATGATTGTCACAGCTAATAGGACTAACTTGATCAGGTCACTGGATTATGAGGGAACCTTCGAACAAGATATTCTGTTTTATATAGTGCAGTGGTTTCCAAAATGGCTTACACAAGGTGAGGTGAATACCTGTCAGGTTCAACAGTCATTTCAGTAGTTAAGTTCAAACTGGCAAATGTTTGCATTGTGAGATTTGATAAAGGCCTAAAGTAGGGCTGGGCAATATATCAATTAAAGCTGTGGTCTACGATTTGAAACCGCAGCCTGCCACCCCTTCCCTCACCTCTCCCCTCCGTGTTCCAAGATCCCGCCCCCAGCTCGTGGCGCCTCATATAAGCCCCCTCGGACTGAGCGGCGAGCGACGAGCGACTAGCATAATATATCAGCAGCAAACTCAAGCAAAAACAGCTCAGCTCAACTGAAAGTATCAAACACGACAGACATCCCCCTTGTAACACACAGCGGTAGCCATTTCAATTGGACCGGCGGCAATGCGGGTCTGGCGCCGCCAGAGCGGGGCCGATTGTGGGGGAGGATTTATCTTTCAGCTCAGCTTACAGTGCTAACGATTAGCGGCTAACAGGCTAACCCGCTCCGCTACAAGTCATTAGCCAGGCCAGGCACAGACTAACCAGAGTTATTCAGCAGACATCTCCCACTGTAGTAAACAAAGCCATTACCTGATCAACCAGGGGCGAAACGGCCGATGCTGAAGGTCTGACGGCCGGCTGAGGCCATTCGTTAGCCGTTAGCCCGCTAACAGGCCTCGACCCGCGGGCAGAGCTCCGTTGGGCCCCGCGGGAGAGGGAAGCGGCTTCCCGGTTTTGGCGCAAGGCTTTTCCAGCTCCATGATAGTTCAGTAGCTAACGCTGCTAGCTGCTCACCGGAGGTAGAGGGGAGGAGGCGGGACCATGACGCACTACGCATGACGCTGCGTAGTGAGGGAGACAGGGGATTGGATGGACTCATGGACCAACTCACGGACCAATTGAACCTTACAGGCTTCTAGGCTTGATTGGTCAGCTAGTATGCAGCTTTTCAGCGGATATACTGAATGGATTTTTTTCGTTCTTTTTGGTCTTTATACTGTGTAGATAGGACCATAGGACCATAACAGCCTTATAAACGGTGTTATTAAAATGTACAAAGCTTCCTAATCGTAGACCATAGCTTTAAATTTATTAATTTTAATTATTTTCTGCAGAAAATTAAAAATTGAGATTTTTTATTCACTTGCTTAAGTTGTAAGTAGTTGCAAAGTTTGAAAAAAATAAAAAAAATGAAATTTTACAGTTGTCATGATGGTGGCCCAGTCAAGTTTTGTACAAGCCCTTTTCAAGGCTTGTAATTATTTAAAAAAAAGATCGATTAAATATAAGGGAAAATCCATCAGCTTTCAGTGTTTATGTTGGCGAACTTGCCTGTGTCAGAACTACATAATCAACATTTTTTAACACACACTTCAATTTTAAGAGGTGAATTTTGATTGATTTAAGAAGATTTTTGACAACATAAAGGCAGAACTTGATTAATGTCATTTTGTGTCACTTGGAGTTTTTTTTTTTGTTTTGTTTAAGAGGAAAAAAATTGATTAAAATTGTAAATCCAGTTTTGTGGGGAAAACTTGTGGATTTTATTTTTAGGCCATATCGACAGCCCTAGTCCAAAGTGTTGGCAGAGAGGCTAAGGGATGGGTTTTGTGAGGCATCTCGGAGAAGGAAATAATCCCAAATTGTCTAAGATTCACATATTTAACGCAAGTTCAGTCAGACTTCCTTCTAATAAAGCTGTGGTGAGTTTGGACTTTACAGTTTCAAATTCATTGATTAATATGTTCCAGAAATGTTAATTTCTTTTTTCAAAAGTGAACTGGTGTTGCCCACTAAACTGCTGGTAAATAAATCTGTTTAGTGGGTACAGAAGAGTATTAGGGCCATTTTAGATGGGAAAAATAATTTTGGGAGGTCGAGATTAAAGTCGAAATGACAAGAATAAAGTCAAAATTTTGAGATAAAAGTCGAAATGAGATAAAAGTTGAAACATTGGTGAAAAAAAGTGAAGTGGTCAAGGGTCTGAAGGAGTACAGGCTGCAAAAGGTTTGGGAACCACTGCCCTCGAGGTATAGACCAAAAAGAAAAAATCTCTTGAAACACACAAGAACGTTTCACAAAATTCACCACAAAATTATTCAAGAAAGTCTTGTGTTCAAATAATGTGTCAAACTTCCAACCAACTTTTTGAAAATAAATGCTTGAGATTTTGTCAAAGGAACAAGAGGGTTTCAAGAGGCTATAGTTGAAATATTCTAGTGCACAAGAAAGTTTTACGTTTCAACTGTATTTTTCAAACCCAATCTGAATGTGCCAACAGCAAATTAATTTAAGGGCACAAAAATATGTAATCTGATTACAATAATTAAACTTCAGTAAAGGTGTTTCAACAATACAGGGTACCAATATAGGTATAGGGTACTCTGTCCCAGTAACACATATACTGATAATTCCATCTCTGGATAAATCTCTCAACTGTTACTTTTATTATGACACCAGAATAATTTAAATAACCCTTGTGGTTGCAGAGATACACTCTTTTCTTTATGTGAGTTTGGAGCAGAAGGCTGAAAAAAGGGGCTGAACAGGTTAAAACTATTCAAAGACAAGAGATAGTGCTTTATGCTGATGACACTTTATTCTAGGGCAAAATTTTATGCTTATCACAAAACTATTTAAAATTACAGGAAATGTTTATGTGATGGTTACAAAGAAGAACTCTCCTGTCAAGTATTTTTTAAAAGTATTCTTCCATCTTTAGCATTGCAGCCAACAGTTGATCATGCCTCTTAAACTCTGTATCTGATGTTAGAAAGCACACCGGCAGCATCAACGTCGGGATACCTCACACTCCCCACCATCAACGCCGACAACCCTCCAACACACTCTGGCCTCGTCGATGATCGTGGCATGAAAAGGCCCGAGTGTGTTGCACTTTAGACTCGTTCTCCTGAAGAACCCTAAAGTGCCTTTTGGTGTTCGCGGTCTCCTCCAGGAGCCAATAAACACCTGGTTTATACTTAGAGTGCTCTGCAGCAAACATTTGGGCTTTTCTCCATAAAATGTTCTCAGTTATCACATCACATCACCATCAGTGTAGCTGACATGCAGTCCCAAAGGAACATTTTGTCCTGTTTGCAGCGTTGTTGCTCAGTGTGTTCTGACGACAGGCTTCATGTTGAAGGGGAGAAAAAGAAGTCCTGCTGACTTTACATGAAGAAACTACTGTCTCATCCGCCGCCTTCATTACCTTTTAAGGCCAATTTTGTTGTTTGCAAATTTGCGAACTCTAGTGTTAGTCTGAAGGCTGAAGCACAAAGGATGATGGGTAATTTCAGTCATGTTAAAACTGTTTTTCCCTCTCTTCAGTCCATGTTTTGTGTCTTTCTTTCTATGTGTAGATAAACTGTGAGACTGCTTTAAAGCATTTACATTGGGGTGTCCTGGTGCAGAGAGTTTACGCTCTCTTATGAAGTCTCTTTGGAAGGTTTAAATTCTGATTGGAGCACAGCTGGAGTCACTACTGAAGTCCCAGGGCTTTTATTTGTATGATTATTATATTGAAGAAAAACATTTGAAGGTGTAGTGTGAACAGAAACGGTGAATAAAGGATATAATGTTTCTATTGGTATGTAAAGTCCGTCAAAATAGGTGAACAATCATCCTCATAAAACTTTTGTTTTCTTTTTTATCAAGTTAGAAAAATCTTTTTATATCTATGTACCGCGGGTCTCCCCTCTGTGGAAGCTGACATAACAATCCGCCATGTTGTCTATGGGTGAGTTTAAGGGACTTAATGTGTTAAAAACATAGCAACTTGTTGTTTATTTCTGTCAATGTTTAATGATTCACAAAAATGGCAAACAAACCAAAATAACTGATATTTTCTTAATGTGGGTTTTAGAGGTTTAAAAGGTTAAAGCTGTTATTATTATTGCCATCACTTATATTTTAGTTAATTAACCATTTACTAATATGTTAATTTATATATACTTCAATCTGTCAATAACCATGAAAACAGTTTTGGGTTGTCAAATTCAGTATCATCTATTTTAAGTTATTTTAACTATTTTTACACCCATTTCTGCATTTTCTAATTAATTTTGTCCCAAATATTTGTGCATTTTTATATAATCAAATAATCAACTGATAGCTTTTTGAACCTTTAAATCCCACACCAAGAAAATATCCGGGTTTTGGTTTGTTTTTAGTTTTCTCTGTTCCTTGAAATTTTAACTGAATCAAATTATGATTTGATTTGTTCTGTTTTTTTTTTTAAACACTAAATATCTTTGAATTTATTGATGACCTCTGCCAAACAGTTAAGAGGATTAAAAATTAATTCATAGGTTATAAGAAATAATAATAATAACTATAATCAGCTAAAAGCCATAATAAAAAGGTAGGTATTGACTTTGCTTTTAAAATAAGCAAATGGCAGGAGCAGTTTTAAGATACAAATACACAAACTTCTCCGCAGAAATGTGTTTTTTGCTCCACTTCATGTTCTGGAGAAAGTTACTTCAGCTTCTGATTGGTCCGTAGTACATGTGATTGACAGGAGAATCGTCCAATCACCTGCCAGATATGCTTTTTTAAAGGTTCTGCACTTTTTGGGCCACTGAAAAAAAAAATGGAGTCCAATTTTTTGACTGACTGATTGATACTGAAGCTGTTAGCATATATTCTACTTTCTAAATGAGCACTCACTTCCTGTTATTGTCTTGTAGCTCCGCCTCTTCCTGTTTTACAGGACTCTGATTGGACCATCCTGCTATTGGCCGAGCACAATCAGTAGACTGTTTTTTGTAGTTGCAGTTGTAGTTGTAGTAGACCTAATGCAAATGTAGTATGAGGAATTATAGCCAAATCCAGCTCCCTGACTGGTTGTAATATTTGCAAAAGCCAATGGGGATCTTAGATTTGCTTTTCCCTGCCCCCTTATTAGCATGCAAAGCTTACGAGTTGTACTTCTGGACATTTTTAAGTCTACTAGTAGTGCTAGTGACACTTTTTCCTCACTATTAAAGTCTACTCATGCACTAGTTTACAAAAATTGAGTACATGTACTCCAAATATGAGTACTCAGTTGAAATGCAGATATCTAATTTGTGCTCAAATGGCTTTTTATGGAGACTTAGATATTTGATGGTAACTCTGTTTCAGTGATCTGTGTCATATTTCACATCAGATAATAATGCACTTTCACTTTAAACCATATTTATTTAACCCCATTAAGGATGCATAAAATATCCAAAGATATCTCTCCAAACTGTCCAAGATGTAAAGTTAAAGGAGGAACATTTATGCCCCTCTTTTGGCATTGTGATACCATAAAAAACTTTTGAAATTCAATTCATTATTTAGCAATAAAAGCTTTAAAACACAATTTGACTCAGTTTTTTCTGACTTTTTCTCATCAGAATTCTGACTTTAAACTCAGATCTCTGACTTTTTTCTCAGAGAAATATTAATTAAAAAAAGAATTGGTGCCAGGGTTTTTTTCTTTCCTCAGTGGCCTTAAACCTCTTCCGTAGGTATTTGATTCTTATCTTCGATATCAATTCTGCATGGGACTTCTGTAATGACCTCCAAAGACAGCAAAAGAAGAAATTAATTAAAACCCCAATTTCGTAAATGTGCTTCGTTAGCTGTGCACCATAATGGGGACAGGAACAAGCTGCCATGTCCGACTTCTAATGATTTCTGTTCTGCTCTTGCTTTGGACGCTTGCTGCATGCAGACGCCTATGAAGAGGAAGGTATGTCCATTTGAATTCTTCTCTGTTCATTACATTTGGGCCTGTTTCCCTTTGCAGCAGGCACTGATTTATCTGTTTAAATGAAGCCTACATCGTGTTGTTGTGATCTCCCCTGAGAGAAGGCAGAATTCAAAGTGTGCTTTAGTCTCGGCAGCTCCACGGACACTGCTGAGGACCAGTTTGCAGCCTTTTCTGCTCATCTCTGCTTCTTCTCTTTTTTGCATGATTGTGTCCTGCCAGTGGACGAGGGAGATCAAGATGGTAGTTTGTATTTCCTGTTGAGTCGCTGTTGCTTTGCCTGCAGTTTTCTCCCGTGTTGTCTTTGTTTGTTTTTTATTTTAAAGGTCAAATAAAAAAGCTAATCTCAAACTTTTATCAGTTAATTTAAAAACACCCCAGCTGTGTTATTACTTTTATTAACCGTAATTACACCATCCAACACCCTGTTGTGAAAGTGTGAATACTGAATACTGCCAAAAAACCTTTCACTCCTTAATCTTACGTGGTTATTTATCACCCACATTGCACTGATACTCCTTTAAATGTCCCAAATCACATTGGTTTGATTTACATACTAATGCACAACAAATTAACAGAAGTAAATCAGGATTAAGAAATTTACTTACAGCACTTCAAACATAGGCTAACAGACATACCGTGCTTTTCCAACTGTGGTACTGGCACTACTCTGCTGTTTATTCGACTACACAAAGTAGGGATGCACGATATTATTGGTATGATATCAAATTGGCCAAGGTTACATGATGTTTTTTAATTATGAATTAATTATTCATTATTAAATAATTCAGAATGAAAGTTTACATGGAAATAATAATTCCCAATAAAGGTTTACCTGGCGAACACATTTATTCACCTTTATTCAGGGCCTGGCGGTTGAGAATGGTTCTGATTGGATAGGGGGCGGACGTGACGTAGTGAGGTACGTATTTACGTCTACTGGAAGAAAAAATCCGGTTCAGTATCTCCAGCGTCTACGTCAGGGAAATGTTGTCCAACTTGGACGCTACAGCTTTAAAAAGGTCTACATGTTAATGCTTACGTCCGTCCAGTCTTTCATTATTTCAAAATCTTCTAAAATGTGTTGGCTCGAGTCCCAAGCTTGCTTTAGGCTACCTGTTCCTGTCAGTGTACCCTGCGTCATTTAAAAAGGACAAGAAACGAGCATGTGCAGAATGACGGGAATTAATGTAAAGCAAAATGAATGTACACGTGATTGAGGAATTATTTAATTCAGATTTAATATCAGAATAAACCAGCCACTTACATCGGAATCAAGTTTTATTATCATTTTCATTTGGAATTAATTATTCAAATTAAATAGTTCGGAATTAAGGTTTTCTCCTTTATGTTTACATGAAAATAATAATTCAGAATAAAGGTTTACATGTAGAACACGTTTATTCAAGGCCTAGCTGTTGGGAACGGTTCTGATTGGACAGGGGGTGGGCGTGACGTAGTGGCGTACGTATTTACGTCTACCAAAAGTTCAGCGTCTCCAGCGTCTACATCAGAGAAACCTCGTCCAACTCGGACGCTACAGCTTTAAAAAGGTCCACATTTTAGTGCTCTTTCATTATTTCCAACCTAATTCCAAACCACAAGGGAATGAGCATGCACGTAACAACGGGAATTAATTTAAAGTGGAATGAACGTTTACATGATCGAGGAATTATATTATTCTGATTTAAACTCAGAATAAACCAGCCACTTACTTCCAGAATTATTTAGAATTTTATTTATTTAGAATGATCATTTTCATTTGGAGTTTGGCGTTTACATGGTCGTTTTTAATCTTTTTAAAGAGGAATTAGAGAGGAATTAAAATCAATAAATTCAGGAATATCTAATTTGTTAAAAAAAAATAATGTTTTTCTTAGGATACAGAAAAAACTGCCAACAAACCAAAATAACTTATAATCTCTTTGTGTGGGATTTAAAGGTTAAAAAGCTAAAAGTTTTTAGAATTATCACAATCATTATTTTAGATACTAAATCATTTACTAATATGATGATTTAAAATATCAAAATCTGTTATTCATCAAAAACATTTTTGTGTCAAACAGTATCATATATTTTAATGTTTATTGCTACTTTATTTACAAACATTTTGCCTTTTCTGATGGATTTTGTCCCAAATATTTTTTCATTTTTTTGTCATCACATCATCAAATGTTAACTGTTTAAACCTTTAAATCCCACACCAAGAAATACCTGGTGTTTGGCTCATTTGTAGTTTTTCCCTGTGTCCTGAATTGTTGACAGAATCATTTCACAGATTTGATTTGTTCTAGTTTTTAAACATGAAATATCCCTGAATTATTGATGACCTCTGCCAAACAGTTAAACAGGTACCTAAAGGGTTAAATAGAAAACCCAAAATAAGTTTTCTGTTGGTGGGTAAATAAATCAGTGCTTTGTCTTTCAAAAGTGCAGATGAAGTTTGATTTTAATGTTACTGTCAAACATATATTTACCATTTGGTATAATGTAGGTGGAATCGGAAAAAGGACCAGGGTAGGGTCCTAACCCTAACCCTAACCCCTGGGCCTTTTCAAATGTAGACTGAAAACATTTATTTAGGTTGGCTTTTAATAAACAGTAGTGTGGTGACACTTTTACTTTAACTCTGTTTTACTTTATTTTATTGTATTTTATGGCTCCTATTGTTTTTATTGTCTCCACTGCTTTTATTGCTTTTAATTGTTTTTAATTGTTTTTATTTATTGCTATCTTTACTTATTACCTATTTAAAAGCACTTTGGTTCACCAAAAGGGTTGTTGTAAAGGGCTGTAAAAATAAAGAACATTTACATTTACTTATTCTAATATCAGTATTGGCCAAAATAAATTTTGAAATATCGGCATATCGGGAAATATCCAATATCGTGCATCCCTAGTACAAAACTATTTTTTCCACAACAGAATAAACAACATAAAGGTGTGAATCACCAATATTCTGGTAATATGATGCTGATCCTGATAAAAAAGACAATACAATATGTCACAAATATCTCAATATATAGTAATTTTATAAGCAGAGAAATACATTAAGATCTTTCTCACGAAAAAGCTTTTTTAAATGTTCGTGGCATTAAAAACTATTGTATGCTTAAGAAATAAAGTTTCTATTGAGTGTTATTAACAGAAATAATTACAATATAGCAGAGCGAAGAAAGGCCAAATGGCTGAATGTCTGCTGCTAACTAGTTGACATAAACTGGACTTAAATTCAAAACAAATGTCCAGAATTTCTCTAATTTTTGTAAAGAGATAAATTTGTTGCTTTACCTTGTGTTCACATTTCAGCCAAATAGAAATATAAAAGCAACAATATAAATATGTAAGGAATATCAATGAGATAAGCTTATATTTGAGACAGGAAAAGTTAGAATAATAATAAGTACAGGTTTGTTTTGGTTTTGGGTATAAAGTTTTTGAATGAGCTCAATGATGAATTAAAATCATGTAAAACTATCTTACAGTTCATAAAAACCTTAAAGCATAAATTAATTAATGCTTATAAGCAGCCCATTATGATTGTACAGTATCATGGTTTATAGAAGGATTTTTGAAATGTTTTTTCCTTTCAAATTTATCTTGGATCAAACAAGAGAGGAAAAAATAAGCCACAAGCTTCAGTCTATTTTCGGTTGACCAGTACGTCTTAAATGATTTCTGACGGGTGCCTAGCTTGGAATTGTTTTTTTCCCTTCTCCTCTCCTCCTGTTTTCTTATCTGCAAGCACTTTGAGTTACATATGTTGTAGGAAAAGTGCTATATTAGTACATTTTGATTGATTGATTTTCTGTTTTTTCTTAACATTTACGTAACAGAAATGAAAATATTCATTCATTAATTAAGAAAAAATCCAGACACCAGTTACAATCCTTTATAGAGAAACAAAAGCAGAGTGAAGCCGAGCCGATACCACGTCATGGAAATGCACCAACAGATTATATCCTGGTTATATAAAGGTGTTGCTTAGACTCACGTACGTGACTTTACCTGTCGTAAACCAACCTGCGGTCCTCAGATGTAACTCAGTCCAAATGACCCCACACCCCTACTCAAATTAACCATCAGACTCTACACTTCTATCATTCTGTTTCTAACTGTGCTTTTCTCTTCTCTCTTTTTTGTCTTAATGCTGGAAACTCAGAGGAGAAGCCAAAGTTCAAGTGAGTATTCGTGACTCTTCGCCATCTGCAGACCCAAAGAAGTTGGGACGCTGTGTAAAACATAAATAAGAACAAAAGATATCCATCATCATAACCTTTAGTTGCTCACAAACCTGTTTATCATCTATGTTAACTATTTATTTATCTACATACCCGTAATTATTTTACAATCACCTATTTAACTGTTTTTAAACTCCTCTGCTCTTACTCTCCTCACCGGTTTCTGATCTCATTAGTCCTGTTTTTACCATCTTTCTTGTTTGATATACTCACTTTTATAATTATGTATTTTGTTTTATGTTTTTAATTTTTTCTCTTTTACTCATGCTCTATCCCCCCCCCCCAGTTTACCTATCTATAAACCTATTACCTATCAATCATCAAATACATCAAGTGTTTCCCTCTCATCAGTTTACCATTTTCTTTCCTTTTATTGTTTTATTAACATGAGCCTCTGTGCCTTTTCCTCTGACTGTTCGGTCTTTGTCTGACCTGATTTTGATTTTGATTTTATTGTTTCCAGAGTCTTGCCTTTTCTGCTTTTGTTTCATCTGATTTTAAAGACGCTATATTAATTAAATTCTTCTTCTTATTATTATTTTATACTAGGGCTGAACGATATGTCATTGTGTCTTTATCTAGATATGAACATTCAAGATATTACATAAGCAAGGATATAAACAATATAGATTTCTTATAAATAAAACAGCTCTTTCCACATTCTTTTGTATTATGATGTTTTTATTTTTTTTCTAAAAAAATGCTTGGTTTTCACCAAACCCGTAGTCATATCGTAATGATACTTGTATTCTGTTTTTTAAAGTTTTACACAGCGTCCAAACTCTATTGGAATGAGGGTTGGTTTGTTCTAATATTTTTTGTTTGTTTGTTCTCATTGGAATAAAATGAACTTATTTCTTCAACAGGCCCACTGCTCCAAAGATCCCTGATGGTGAGAAAGTGGACTTTGATGTAAGTCAACAAGTTTTTTCAACTCATGTTGCTTGGTCGACTTTAATATCCTTCAGGAATACACCGTAACTGTTTTTTGTAAACTCAACAGTATTTTACTGTAATATCTAAAGCTACTTACTGTAAAAAACAAACAAACAGTAAACTACTGTAAATGGCAATGATTTGTGGGAAAACATACAGATTTATTTAAACTTCACAGCATTTTACCATGAAAACAGTTAACTACTGTAAAATGTCTACATAGCATGTTACTGGAAAGGGCAATAGATCAAGAGAAAATTCAAATTTGCGGGAAAACTGGCAAATAGCAGGCAGGAGTTATTTTGATGCATCACATTTTTTGGGTGGGACAAATACTTGATCAAGTGTATTTGATTGCATAAAATTTAATGTATGTATTTTTTTTTGTACAAAATGATACCTCGCTAAAGAATGACCAGTAAAATAGTTAAAAATATAATACTTCAAACTAAAATATAGCAAGTCAACTTATATTTTAAAAGCATAGAAAAAAATACAGCATGATACTTTGAATGAAAATACAGTACACTGTAAAAAGGTTGTTGTAAATTTTACAGTAATTTACTGGCAACAAGATGCCAGTAAGTTACTGTAACTTACTTAACAGTAGCAATAACTTGTTTTAATTTGCAACATAATTACTTTACTTTCAACTTTAGGATAACTGTTGTTTTATTTAAGTCACTACTTTAACATGGTTTACACCAGAAAAACTACTTTGATTCAACAGTAGGTAACTGTAGTTTTTATGGCAAAATGAAGTTAAGTTGATATAAATCTGTATGTTTTCCCACAAAGCATTGACATTTACAGTTGTTTACTGTTTGGTTTTTATAGTAAGTAGCTTTAGATATTACAGTAAAATACTGTTGGGTTTACAAAAATCAGTTACAGTGTATTTCTGGTGTAAACTGTGTTACAGTCATGACAACTTGAATAAATATGCAGTAGTTAATGCTATAGTTGAAAAAAACAGTAATGATGTTGCAAATTAAAATAGGTTATTGCTACTGTAAAGACTTTTACAGCAGCTTACTGGTATCTTGTCTCAATAAGTTACTGTAAAATCTACAACAACCTTTTTACAGTGTAGGGATGGGATTTAAAAAACAGTTTCAGTTGAGAATTTATAACACCTACACAGAGGATTTGATATAATAGTTTTTTTGCTATTCAATCCCCTCATCAGTGCTTTATATCTCCCAGAGGGAGTCAGAAAAAACAGCAAGCCATCACATGGCATGTTATGTGTTTTCATTTTAGCTGCTGTTGCGTAGAAAGTGACGATTTTCACAGCCAATTGACAGACGGTATCATTTTTAGTGCCACCTTTTAGGCTCAATGTAGAAGGATACCAAACAGTAGGTGCATGCACATATAAAGATATATGAGATTGTTATTGTAGTGACCATTTGTTTAAAAAACTCAAAGAAAAATTGAAATATCAAACTGAAACTTTCACCAAACTTCAAGGATCACTGATGCACCGTGAGGATGTGATTTAAAAGAAAAGTCCAATGTCCAAAAGTTCTACGATTTCCAATGGTTTATTTTTTGGCAAGCAAAAGAACAAAGGAGATCCCGGCTCCTGCTGCCTCTCTTATGCTTTTAAAAACCATCGGCCCACCCTGGTGCATGCTGACTTTCTGTCACCTACCTACCGAAATAATATCAATGCCTATAGTTTGTCATTACCAGACAAAAAATAATAATAATAATAATATACAAAGCATCTAATTAATAAAAAATAACTAGCCAAAATATATATTGATATATTCAGCCCCAAAAATCAAACTTAAATGTATTATAAGAAAGGAAAATGGAGCCGAATCTAACAACTAATACTTGGAATTACTTCCAAATTAAAATAAACCACTTAATACAAAAAAATAAACAAAAGCTCAGTTATGGAAATTCAAGATTATATTTTGGATAACAAAATGTTTTCTGTGTGTTATGTATGAGGGATCCATGTGAGGACGTATTTGTTTGCTTGTTACTTGTTTGTATGTTGCAATATGTTGTGTGTTTGTTAATATTGAAACAGTATTGTACAAAAAAAAAAAAAACACCATACAAAGCATCCAGCTGGTCCAGGATTCAGGTTGTAAACTGAAATGTTCCTCTTCTCGTTCCTCCCTGCAGGACATCCAGAAGAAGCGTCAAAACAAAGATCTGGTGGAGCTGCAGTCTCTGATCGACGCTCACTTCGAGTGCAGGAAGAAGGAGGAGGAGGAGCTCATCGCCCTCAAAGACAGAATCGTAATGACTCATCACTTTAAATGTTCTCAGACACAAACAGAGACTGACAGTAATGAAACTTTGCTGTTCCCTTTGCTCTTTTTCAGGAGAAGCGTCGAGCCGAGCGAGCCGAGCAGCAGAGGATTCGTGCTGAGAAGGATAAAGAGCGACAGGCCAGGCGGGAGGTGAGAGCTCTCAGCTCCTCACTCAGTTTCTTTAAATATATACAGGAGAATATCAGAGCCTAATAATGTATTAAGAATAAGTATGATCTGTTAATTTTCAGGAAAAGTCCAAACTTTTGGGGTTATGAAACTGCAAATTTCTGAGTGACCAAACAATTCCCAGGATTTTTTGAAGTCTTTTTGTAAATCCATGTATTTAAAAAGTACAAAATTAAACTCAACACACTGATTAAATCATAGAAATCCACCCGAAATGACTGAAATGATGCAGAGGTTGCAAGGTTTATCATGACTGTGACATGAAAAGTCAGGGGGAATTCATTTTTCCAAAATAAACAAATACACTTCTCAGCAAAATATGTTATAATTATTGATAATCTGGGTTTTTTTTTTTCAGATTTTTCAAAATTTTCTCATCTGCCCAGATTTCTATTTATTTCCTCACTGCTCCACGTCAGCACGTGACTCATTTCACGCAGATTCTTCCGCCTACTCTTCTTCTTCTGCTGTTGCTGCATTGTCCAATCCTTCTTCTTTATTTTTTAACTGAACGATTGTTAACCAGGCGCATTACTGCCCCCACTGCTACAGTGTGAACCACAGGTATGAGACAGGTGTTTTGGTTTCTGAGGTGTTTGTGTTCTCACTGCAAAGGAATCGCTACAGGGCTTGAATAAAAAGGAGCCAAGACCACCTATTTTGCTGATCTCAACTGCTTCTTAGTCTTTTTGTAAATGATATGCCCAAAATGTGTCCAGACAATGACATCCAGCTCTATGCTGATGATGCAGTCATCTATGCTCCCGCTAAGTTAACTAGCAAATCAGCAGAGATCTTGACTGACAATATGTAAGGAGTCCAGCAGTGGCTGGAGTGCAATCATCTAAAAATCAATCATCTAAATTGTTTTAAATTAATAAGGCAGTACAAACAGATATTTATTCACTCTGTGATCTTTTCTTATAATGTATGACAGTTGTTCCGTCCCCAGTCTAGGGGTATGATTCTCGCTTTGGGTACGAGAGGTCCCGGGTCCGAATCCTGGACGAGCCCCCAAAACATGTTATGTCCCTGGTCTAGGGGAACCCAGAACACAACATGCAGAGCCATCTCTGCTCGCCCACTCCCAACAAAGGCCAAAATAAAGCACAGTTTGCCACTCAGAACATAAGTTTATTTTTATTATGGTCGAGAGCAATGCCCAACACAATAAACAAAACATTCCCACCACATCTAATCTTACCTGTGAAAAAAATAAATGAGAAAAAAATGACAAATCTCTTACCTAATTCCACACTAAGAAAAACAGGAGAAAACAGTTAATAAAAGAAAAGGGCTTCTCCCTCCTACTGCTTTCTGGCTTCACACAAAGTTTATTTCGAGTTTATTTATTTATTTTATGCTGTTAAATATTGTACATTTTCTGACTTGTATATTTAAAGGCCCAACCAGGGACAAGAGTTGGGAATCAGCATTTGCTATAAACTCTCTTTGCAGCACATCAGATACATGCTCAGTGATGGAGAAATGTTAAACTGCATTGTCTTGTTCAAATAAATAAATACAATTCAATCCAACTGCTCCAAACGACCCAGGTGTGAATAAACCTTAAATCAGTATCACACAGAATATTTTTACAACACTGCTACAAAGCGAAGACTTTGGAGTTAAGCAAGTAAGATCGTGAACTTTTTTGTCATCTCTGTATTTTTGTCTTTCAGGCTGAGCGTATCAGGAAGGAGGAGGCCGACGCTCACAGGAAGGCTGAGGATGAGGCGAAGAAGAAGATCGCTCTGAGCAGCATGGGCTCGGGCTACAGCAGCAGCCTGCAGCGGGCATGTTTATACACCTTCACTCCTACATCCAACTGATTGTGTTTTTTTCCTGATAATCTCAGTAAAGATCAGGGCCTGTATTCACAAAGCATTTTATTTTCCCACTTGGAGGACTCCTAAATGACACTAAAAGTTCCTAACAAAGAGTTTTCTCTTTAAACCTATTCACAAAGCTGCTGAGACTAACTCTTACTAAGGAATTTAGAGAGCTCTTAGGCTAAAAGAAAGGGGCAGAGCTGACCCTGTTGCTATGGATGATGTCATGTTTCAGACCCTGTTGCTATGGATGATGTCATGTTTCAGGAACCACTCGACTTATAATGTCATAGTGATTGGCTGACAGGGAATGAGTCTTTGTGAGAACTTTCTACATAGAAATCACTCAATTTAGAGAAAGGTGTCATGTTGGCATATTTAAATAAAGACCTTTAAATAAAAATAATGTTGACGACCGATTAAACATTCAACCAAGAGTAATATACTGACTAGGCAAGTTTGTGTTCTGCTAATTTGAAAGAAAAAAGGAAGGAGAAAGAAAGGAGAGATTTCTTCAGGGATCCCTTCAAGTATGCTTGCCAGCTGCTGGAAGAGAAACGAAGTGGCTGGTTAGACATCTCAAAGGAAGACCTGGAGCAGTACATCAAGGGCCAGTACACCAACAGAGCCGGAGGAACACCATTGGGCTTACCTTGACATGTGCCACGTCCAGCACCACCAAGTACCCCCTTTAACACCCCCTTTAACACCCTCTTTAACACACCCTTACCTCGTCTGTGTGAGGTCAAAGAAGTCATCAGAAGGGCCAGATTGGCCTCAGCGCCAGGACCCAACGAACTTCCCTATAAGGTCTACAAGAACTGCCCACAGGTGACAAAGATCTCGCGGAAGCTCATCAGGGTGGTACGGAAAAAACAATCCGTACGAGCGGAATAGCAACAGGCAGTTGGGGTATTCATTCCCAAAGAGCAAAACTCCATGTCCATCAACCAGTTCAGAAACATTGCTTTGCTGAACGTGGACGGTAAGATCTTCGAGAGAGAAGGGTGACCTACATGTGGTAAGACTCGATGCTTCTCAGACGCAGGCCTCTTTGGCAAGAATGCACTGCAACTCCAGCTGAAGTCAATAAACACCGGATACAAACAGGAAAAGACTTGCCTCGTGGCTGAGTTGCGAGAGTCAAGTGACCAGCTAGTTAAGGGCACAGAGGTGACTGTCAACACTGGGCACAAGTGGAAGGCACAGGCTCAAGTGGACGAGGTCATCAGCAGGTTGCAGCTCAAAGAGGTCCTGGAGAGAGTGCAGCACAACTGCACAGGGCTGGGCTGGAGGGAACCAGCCAAGTTCTGGTCCACAGCTGCAAGGGAGCAGAGGAAATCCATGGTGATGGAAGAGGTGACACAGGCAGAACAAGAACGCTACCTTATCAAAGCAGTTGCCCAGGGCAAGCAATAGGCATGGATGCGATGGGAAGAAACCACCAGTCGGTCCATGAGCTGGGCAGACATCTGGCGAACACCACAGGCTCGCCTCAGCTACCTGATAAGGGCAGTGTATGACACCCCTCCCTGTCCCTGGAACCTCTCCCAGTGGTTCAGGAGTGAAGACAGATGTCCCTTGTGCAGCAAGGACAACGCAGGCCACCAACACATCCTCTCTGGGTGCAAGGTAGCACTGGCACAGGGGCGTCTAAGATGGTGGCACAACCAGGTCCTGAAGAAGCTAGCAGAGCTCTTGGAGAGATGCAGAGTGGGAGCCAACAACTCTGCAGGTCACTCCCTTTGTCCGACCAGGGGAGAAGTAGGAGAGGCCAGCAGCAGGAACACCATCTGTCCTATTTGCTCCTGGTAAGGAGTGGGAGATGCGGGTCGACCTTGGAAAACAACTAGTTTTCCCTCCAGAGTTTACCCAGACAAGGCTGAGACCTGATGTGGTGTTGTGGTCCAAGGCGGCAAAGAGGGTCCTCATCATCGAGCTCACCGTCCCATGGGAGGAGGGAATGGCAGGAGCATACGAGGTCAAGCGGCAGAAGTACTCTGACCTGGCTGCAGAATGCAGAGACCTGGGCTGGTCTGCAACTGTCCACCCAGTGGAGGTTGGATGCAGGGGCTTTGTGGGCAGGTCAGCAATCCAGCTCCTACGTGCAGCCGGAATGACGGGGACAAAGCTGCAGAAGGCAATCAAAGAGCTGGCAGAGGAGGCAGAGAAAGCCAGCTACTGGTTGTGGCTACGGAGGAGGGACATGCCATGGGGGTCAAACACCTCAGTAAGGGCAGCTGCAAGGGGTGGTGGGGAGACATCCCCATTCAGCCACCGGCCCCCCCACCAGGAGATGTACTGGCTAGGGGGAGAAACATCAGTGAATGGTGGCCCCAGCTGACAACACTGTAGCTGTCCTTAGAAGCACCGAAGGAGGTGTGACAGGCAGAGATGCCAAGCAGGAAGGACACCACCTGTACAATGCGTTGAAGCAACTGTATCTGGTTAAACGATAAGCAGATATACATTTGCAGCCTCTTAATGACTGGGACTCTGGAATAACCATGGCAGAGAAAACATCAGGCAAAGAAAGCACAAACTTAACTGGACAATAG
This sequence comes from Scarus forsteni, assembly GCA_036419115.1. Lineage (NCBI taxonomy): Eukaryota > Metazoa > Chordata > Actinopteri > Labriformes > Labridae > Scarus > Scarus forsteni. The sequence continues at coordinate 2,105,737 of JAZDUH010000443.1, read as the reverse complement.
ACCAGCTTGTCCTCTTTACCCAACTTGTCCATGAAAGCAAGAACATTATCAGAGGAAAATCTGGATATGGGATAACCTCACAATTGAAAAAAGAAGCATGGGAACAAATTAGCTTACAAATAAATGCAGTGTTCCCACTTTTGAGCAGAACCACAGCTGACTGTGGGAAACGTTGGTTCTCTTTACAGTCTCAAGGTCAGAGATTTCAGAATTCAAAAGACAAACCACTGCAACAGGTCAGACCAATTATTGTCAAACAAAACATAACAATCTATTTAGTGTGTTCAGTAATTAACAGAAATGTTACACATAAATTAACCTTGCTAAATGTGTCATTATAATTTTTATTAATGTGAACTTTTATATTTGTATTTCATTTATTAGGAGGAGGCTCTGCACCCAAGACACTGGGTTGTTCCTATTTGTTGTTGAAGTGATTGTATCTTTGACTAATTCTATAACCATTATTCTACCCTCCTGATTGAGGCCGTACCTTTTCAGAAGCTCATTGTTATTGTATCTTTCCAAAATGTTCTCTGATCATGAGGTGGATTGGCAGCAGCAGCCATGCTGAGATTCTTTCTGAACTGGTCTTAGTGCCTTAGGAGTCCTCTCCACTACTTCTAACTTCTCTCCTAACTTTAGGAGCTTGTTTTAGCGCTAAAATGCTTTGTGAAATACTTTTAGGAGAGAAATTTAGGGTTCCTAAATTAAGGACTGACACGCCCATTATTTTTGAGAGTTTCTCCTAAAACAGCAAGTTAGCAGCTACTTTTAGCCTAAAGATGTTTTGTGAACACAAGCCCTGGAGTTTAAAGTGGTTTTACTTTTGCAGATTGAGCAGAAGAGGGGCAAGAAGCAGACTGAAAGAGAAAAGAAGAAGAAGACATTGGCAGAGAGGTGGAAGCCCCTGAACGTTGACGACTTCAGCGAGGACAAGCTGAGGTAAGACTCCTGTCTTCTCCTGAATGTTGACTCTGGGACAAAACTGATGGTTGAAGTTCAAACATTAGATGCTGTTCTAGCTGCATATGATGGCTGACAAGGGTGTCATCCACAGATATACTGTACATATGCTGCATTCCAGGCAGCCCGTAACTCGTGTTTTTCCCACCTGTAACTCGTGAAAGTGCACTGGAACGGCAGTCGAACTCGTAACTTCCCACCTGTGAACTTGTACCAAATCAATGTACTACGAGTTATGACTTGTGATGTCACATCAGTGCCTAACCAATATGTCAGCCTCTAATTAATGACAAACATTGTAAAGTATAAGTTTCTGTTACCTTATGCGCCATTTCGCTGCACCTGTTTCACTCAAATGGGCTAGTTGATGAAGCATAAATCTTATAATGTCTGCCATGTTGGTTAATTTACATACCAGAATTCCTTGCGCTCAAACCGGAGTCGTAAGTTGCCTGGAACGCTATTAGGTCGGGACTCAGAGATTTCAACTGGGAAATTTCTGAGTTACGCGTCACCTGGAATGCAGCAATAGAAGACTAGATATGACTCGCCCCTTTGAGCTGCATGCCTACGTCGAAGCTAAGCTAGCTGGGGCAAAGTGTCAGGGCATGCCATGGATGTAGAAGGCGCAAAAACAATGAGGATGCCAGCACATTGCACTGCATACAACTGTAAAATACACTGAATGAGGAAACAAGGAATAACATTTCATAAGTAAGAATTTTTTTTGTTCTTTTTTATTATTAAATCTTGCTGAGAGCTTCCAGTCTGTGAGAGCTCCAGTAATTACCATATTTTCTGGTGTACTTTATGTCTCTCAGATAATGTCATGTCCGGTACCATTATGTTCTAAGCTATGTATTTTAGGCATCTGTCCTAATGACTGCTCTCTGTCTTGTAAGAAGAGAAATATGGTCGACTTTTGCCTTTTACAAGCCAAATGATCTGTTGCTCTATGTTGGAAGAAAGTTGGTTGTCCCTCTTTTGATTACTGGTTAACTATTCTATCCTCGAGTTTGGCTCTTGAAAAACTAACCTATATTGTAAGAAGGGAAGCTTCTGATTTTATGACATTTGGAAGATGTTTTTAGACCTGATAAAGAATGGTAATACTGAAATGGGCTATTGAGAGCATGGCTAATTGTAACATTTCACGTACTGTGAGATTGTAAGATCACTGTAACTGATTTTTGTGAATGTAACAGTACTTTACCATAATATCAACAGTTACCTGCTGTAAAAATCGATACAGTAAATTCCTGTAAATGGCAAATAAATTGTAGAAAAACACAGATTTTTTTAAAATAGCACTATTTAACCAGAAAATCAACAGCTACAAATTGTAAAATGTCTATGCTTTGAGCCCCAGGAAAATTGACCAATAGCAGGTAAGAATTTTTAGTAAATGGTTCATATTCAAACAAATGTTTCAGTAAAGGTATTTTATTTGATAAAAAATCTTGCACAGTTCTTTTTTTATCTCCCTAATAAGTTATCAGTATAATAGTTAAAGATATAGTATTATAAATTAAAAGACGGCAAGTTTGCTGTAATTCAAAAACCATTCAAATAATTGTAGACTAAAATCTGACAGTAATACTGTAAATGAAAAAAAGGTAGGGATTCTGCCTTTGATAATGCAGTAACTGTGATGTAAATTAAAGACAGTAATGATACCTTGAATAAAAAGTATAGTACTAAAACTATTATAAAAAATACAGACTAATGTTATCAATTACAATAGAGTTATGCTACTGTAAAGACATTAACAGTAACTTACTGGCATCTTGTTGCCAGTAAGTTACTGTAACATTTACAACAACCTTTTTACAGTGTGTTATGTATAGGGTTTGTATTTTTTTTTCTATTTATGTATTTGTTTTTTTATTTTTTTAATTTATTTTTTGCATTTTTATTTTGTATTACACGTGTGTTTGATGTTAATGTTAAAATGAAAATCAATAAATACATGCTTAAAAAAACTGGCATCACTGTGAGTAGGACCTCCTGGACAATGTGTGCTGCAGTCTGGAGTACTTATATGTGTTCTTTTAGAGTAAGTGATATTTTTGTGGACTTGGATGACTCAGCTGCAGACCCCACTTCTGTTCTAGGAATAATTTTTTCTCTTGCAGGAGTTTTCTGGGCTGGATTGTTTTGGGTTTTGTTTTGTTTCTAACTTGCTGTGCTTTTCTGCTCTTGAAAGTGTTTTCCTCTCATTTCTTTAGAATATCAAGCCTAAAAATCACAGGTCAAAAGAAAAGGACAATCACTCAAGTTCCATTTGCAGGAGGCAGCAAACAGTTATCAGCTTATTTATCAGGTTTTGGTTTTGTATGTCAGGGAAAAGGCAAAGGAGCTGTGGGAGCTGCTGTACAATCTGGAGGAGATAAAGTACGACCATAACGAGGCCTTCAAGAGACAAAAATATGAGGTCAGTAAGAAATGGTGCTGATATAACTCTCTCAAATGTCCAGATCATATCTATTGTCTATTTACTGTTTTGTTTGAATCATACCTATCTCAGCATTACAACATTATTTTACTATGATATCTACAGTTACCGACTGTAAAAAGCATGTATGGTAAATTACTGTAAATGGCAAAAGATTATGGGCAAACATCGTAATTTTTGTAAAATTATCACTATTTGACTAATCTACAGTTACCTACTGTAAAAAGCATGTGTGGTAAATTAATGTAAATGGCAAAAGACTATGGGAAATATAGTATTTTTTGGAATGAGAATACTATTTAACCAATCTACAGTTCCCTACTGTAAAAAGCCTACACAGTAAATTACTGTAAATGGCAAAAATTATGGGAAAACATAGTAATTTTTGGAATTTTAACATTATTTAACCAATCTACAGTTACCTACTGTAAAATGTCTATCAATCAAGTTACCAGTTAGTGACCAATTACAGATATTTCTTTTAGTAAATGTTACACATGTTTTGTGTGAAACAAATGTCTGAGTAAAATTATTTTATTTGATAAATTGTGTATTTCTTCTTTTTTTTTTAACAAAGTGACATCTTCCAAATGAATGATCAGTAAAATAGGTAAAGATACATAAATAAAATTTAAAATTCAGAAGTAAAATGTATGGAAAATACAGATTAATGCTACAAATTAAAAATAAGTAAAAAGGTAATTCTACTGTAAACACTTTACAGCAACTTACTGGGATCTTGTTGCCAGTTACTGTAAAATCTACAACAACCTTTTTACAGTGTACTGGAGTAAGTGCATTTGTATAGCAAGATCAGAAACTAAATAAACAAAAACTATTGTTTCATATCTGCTTTTTACATTTAAATTGTGTGTTAAGGTGAGATAACAGCTGTGTCTTTCTTCAGGTGATCTCTCTCAGAAACCGCATCGACGAGCTGCAGAAACAGTAAGTAACTCAATGTAATCAGAAGGAAAACCTTTAAAAGAGTTGATCCTGTTATATTAGGTACCTGTTTAAAAGGTGCTTAAATGTCTGTGGCTCGTGGTATTTGCAAAATTGTTTGTCGTGGTACACAATGTATTTTGTCTGGATATTATTTTCTGTACAAAAATCATGAAAGCAAAATCAGTTTAGTGTCAAATCCAAACTGACTGAGTGCAGACCCTTTATTTATTTATATATATAATTTTTTTGTTGATTTTTTTATTTTGTCTCTTTTTGCTTTTGTCTGTTTTTTGCTTTTGTTGATTTTTTTGCTTTTGTCTGTTTTTTTTATTTGCTTTTATCTGTTTTTGCTTTTGTCTGTTTTTGTGCTTTTGTCTGTTTTTGCTTTCGTCTGTTTTTCCTTTCGCCTCTTTTTGCGCTTGACAAAAGGCTCAAAGTGGTCAGACATCTGCAGATCTGTTTGACAGAATAAATCTCATCAATAAGACACTCCCCCGTACAGATCTGACTCTGTTTTTGCTCTTTGCGCTCTGCAGCAGCAAGAAGGGAGCCGCCTCTCGCCGCAGGAAGTGAGCATCTCTTCAGGAGGTTTTCCCCCTCGGGCTGAGACCCTGCAGCTCCTGCATCAAGAAAAATCTGACGACAGTCTTAGTGCCTGTGTCTGCTCGTGTGGAAATGTTTTGGCTCCAATAAACATGTTTTAAAATACAAGCAGTGTGTTTGTTGAAAATACATTTTCAGACAATAAAATGATGAATGTTGAATCTTTCTGATTTTATGTTTGTTACCATTAATTATTGTCTTTAAATTGGTTTGCAGGGTTCCCACTCTTTTCAAGAAATCCTTTTCCAGGAAGTTTTCACATTTTTACATATTGGTGTGAGATGTTCTCAGATGAATCCAGTCTTCTAAAAATCAAGATTAAAGGTTGATGACCAATATCTCTATCTCCACTATATCATATTGAATTTATGATTTATTCATTTCTAAGTCTCAGTCATGAACATCGTCTGCTAGCTTTCATTTAGTCTGGCTTTTGTGTAGTTTCTTACTATAATAATAATTTTAATACCTTAATTTATATAGCACCTTTGAAAACAGATGTTTACAAAGTGCTTCAACAAACAAAAAAGTCAGAGAAAGGCAGAACTCATGATACAATAAAATCAACAATCAGGTCAAAAGGGACCAAAAGAGTAAAATAAATAAATAGGCTCAGAAGGTCATGTTAATTCAAACAACAAAAAAATAAAAAACTGGTAAGCTGGAAACAGCTGAAGTAATCTTGGATATAGTAAATTAGTACAGTTTTATGCCAACATGTACATATGAAGAACACCAATGGAGAAGGTATTTTTTTTACATAAAATTATATGGAGATGATAGGACAATAAATAGATTATAGATTTATAGTAACATAAATCTACTATTGTAAATGTATGGTTTATACTTATTTTTTTTATCTTCATTTACTCTTTTTTTCTAAATAACTACAAATCTACAAGAAATGTCCAAAAGATCTACCAGAAGATGAAGATCAACAGGTTGTTGACCCTAGGTTACTTTCTCACAAAATAATTAAGAAGAGGCACCATTGTCCACTTCCTGTTTCTTGCTCCGCCCCCTTTCACATGATGGCCAATCAGCTGCTTTAAGAGGAGATGGCGGCATGATTCAATATGACGGCTCTCACGACGGGACACCTGTAAACGATGTGGAGCCAGCGGTTGACCCGCCACAGCATTTGGATCAAGTATCGTTAATATCGGCTGAATTTCCCAAAAACTGCCTGGATATGAGGCTTGTCGTCTTCGCATCTCGGCTGGACTGACCTGGGAGGAGCAGGTAGGCTGGTTATACCTGTTTTCTACAAGAGCTCTCACTTTGTTTTTTTTTTTTTCCCTTGTATATTTTCTTCTGGATAAAACTGATAATTTATGGAGCACAGTAGGAGCTTGTGCTTAGTTTCGGACTGTGAAATGGGTGCCTGAAAATTTTAAGGCTTTGATTTCTAGCGAAGAGATGGAGTGGCGTGTATACAGTAGAGTGCCTGGAGAGAGAGCAGGCTAACACTTCTCATTGACTCCCAGTGTTTGAGCTAAGCTAATTTGCGGGGACGAGCGCTGCCCGTCTCTTCCTTATTGGACACACAGTCAAAAGAATTGAGGTTATCGGCCTCGGGGCTGAGGCAATACACGTAAAAGTTGGCGCTTCATTTCCGTTGTGTCTTAATGCAGACGTTTTGTGGCGTTTGCAACTGTTGTGACATGTCTCGGTGGCCACCGTAGTATCCCTCATTCTGAGACTGTGTCCTAAATCACTCACTATTCACTTTATAGTGCACTATATAGAGTATACGCCATTTTGTAGTGGTGTCCGAATTCTCAGCAGTTAATTTCATCCACTATATAGTGCACTACAAAATACCCACAATGCACAGCAAATTTGAGTGTACATGCGATGTACACTATACCGTACTCCCGTATACCACAATGCAATGCGGTCGTGTTTTTCCATAGAAGAAGAAGAGAACGGAGGCTGTTAGGCGCTGCATTCATTCATAAATGTAAATAAACGGAGTATCTTTAAAACGTTCATAGCCTAGCTTTTTAACGTCTTGTAGCGGCTGTAAACAGCTTCGAAATCTGCTACTTATCCTCCCAAATGGCCGGTTTGTTTACGTGAATCTCGACGCATCCACTTACGTCACACGAATATCTGGCTCATGAGCTGACGCTACGACGTTTAGAAAATTTCAGTGTAGTGTCCGAAATGTCGTTTGGTCATTCCCTATATAGTCCACTATATCACTTACACTACATAGGGAATAGTGAGCGAGTGAATGAGTGGACGATTTCAAACACAGCTTGATTCTGTACCTGCGCACAACGACATTCCTACTGCGCACATTTTCTGCGCATTTTTCCTTTGCTTTCAAAAGTGACATTATCAGCGGTTAAGGAAAAAAAGAAATAAAGTTAGAAAGAAAAAAAGGGAAAAAAGAATACAGTAAGCAGTTAAGCAATGACAACGTGGCGTTTAATGCGTGCGGTAAAAGCAACAATAAAGTGCATCTCAAAAACAATGGCAATGGACTGATCATAATGTAAAATTAATGTGCATTATAAAAACACATTTTTTAATAATTTAATTTATTTGCCTTTATATTTCTGCTTTTATTAGACTTTTCTTGTAGATTTATTTTTGATTAATATTGCTCTATATAGCCACATTATTTTTTAAATTTATTTACAAGCAAATTTCTTTAAAATGTTTTGAATTATTTCATTAATTTGACTTTATAATGGAATATTAATTATCCTTTTTATCGATTTATTTTTTGATCAGTTTTGCTTTATACAGCACCAATGTTATATTTTTATATTATCAATTTGTCTTTATATTTCCATTTTTGGTAGTTTGGCACTCACCACTCCATGGTTGTTGCATGGTGTATGTTTTTTTCTCCAATCTAATAAATGTTGCTGGGCTGAGGATTTTTTTTTTCCAAATGGATTTTAGAATATGCCGCAGAGTAGTATGGATGTTTTTGGTGCATTGGTTTTATACAGTGACAAAATTAAATACAACAAAACTTTAAAGTAAGTAGAAGACAAGAATATTTAGTTTAGTCCATTTCAAACCTTGGGACTAAATCCCCAGTTTAAAGGTGATATTAATAATGTCATGGTTTTAATTCGGAGAAATGTAGCTGAAATTAGTAATTGTTAGTGGTTAACACCAGATGGCACAACTTCCCTGTTTTATGTAAGGCAGTAATATATGTTGAGGTTTTTTAGGCTGTCCTTTTGTTGTTACATCATTATCATAATGTATAATCACAGTTTTATCAGGAATGAATTCAGGTTTGATTTGCCACCTGACAGCCATTGTTAGCCAGAATTTAGTAAGTGTCAAAACCGTTTATTGAAAACATGACAGCTCCAAAAAGCAGGAGGCAGTATATGGGTGATACGAGACGATCTTTTTAATGCTAGGAAACATATAAATATGATAGAAATGTTTGGTCTTTTGCTGGAGAGGTGTGGGGAATTGAAATAGCTGCATTTGTGTTAGTTTGACCTATATAATTATATTAATACATGGATTTAAAACAAAACAAAACATAACTGTCAAAAAAATAACTGTCCTTTGCACAAATGTGGTGGATGACCTGCTGTATTGCTTATCATTTCTTTAGTACAATACACAGTGGCACTACTATTTTTACCCTCACTGAAGTAATGTTTAAACTATCAGCAGATTTATCAATGTCAACATTTACGTTACACTTGAATGATAATGAAACATGAGAAACGTTATGTGAAAGGGTGGATGGAGTGAAAGCTTGAGTACTGTAATGTGATGTCCACAGTTTAAGGTTATTTTTTTATCTTTTATTGCATAAAAATAATAATGCGTGAAATTAATGTTATGAATCTGACGCACCCAGATCTTGCTTTAAACTACATCCTTTAGTCTAAGAAATTAGTTAGATTAATATATTTTATTTTGTCTACATTTCTTGGTAAGCATATGTTGTTATCAGACTGGCAAGTAAATGGTTGAAATTAGAAAATACTTCAATGTTAATAGTTTTAATCAGTACTTAAAGCTATGGTCTACTATTTGGATGCTTTGTACATCTTAATAACACAGTTTATAAGGCTGTTATGGTCCTATGGTCCTAGCTACACAGTATAAAGACCAAAAAGAACTAAAAAAATCCATTCAGTATATCCGCTGCAAAGCTGCATACTAGCTGACCAATCAAACCTAGAAGCCTGTAAGGTTCAATTGGTCCGTGAGTTGGTCCGTGAGTCCATCCAATCCCCTGTCTCCCTCACTACGCAGCGTCATGCCATGGTCCCGCCTCCTCCCCTCTACCTCCGGTGAGCAGCTAGCAGCGTTAGCTACTGAACTAGCCGGAAAAGCCTAGCGCCGAAATCGGGCAGCCGCTTCCCTCACCCGCGGGGCCCAACGGAGCTCTGCCCGCGGGTTGAGGCCTGTTAGCGGGCTAACGGCTAACGGCTAACGAATGGCCTCAGTCAGCCGTCAGACCTTCAGCATCGGCCGTTTCGCCCCTGGTTGGTCAGGTAATGGCTTTGTTTACTACAGTGGGAGATGTCTGCTGAATAACTCTGGTTAGTCTGTGCCTGTCCTGGCTAATGACTTGTAGCGGAGTGGGTTAGCCTGTTAGCCGCTAATCATTAGCATTGTAAGCTGAGCTGGGAAGGACAGGCCAAGAAAGATAAATCCTCCCCCACAATCGGCCCCGCTCTGGCGGCGCCAGACCCGCATTGCCGCCAGTCCAATTGAAATGGCTACTGCTGTGTGTTACAAGGGGGTTGTCTGTCGTGTTTGATACTTTCAGTTGAGCTGAGCTGTTTTTGATTGAGTTTGCTGCTGATATATTGTGCTAGTCGCTCGTAGCTCTGTCCGATGGGGCTTGTTAAGAGGCGAGACGACACGAGCTGGGGGCGGGATCTTGGAACACGGAGGGGAGAGGTGAGGGAAGGGGGGGCAGGCTGCGGTTTCAAATCGTAGACCACAGCTTTAAGATACAGGCCAAACGTAAAAATAAAACTGTATTATTGTTGTGTTTTGGGAGTTGACATTTTCTCATAAATAGCTTTAAAGTATCATAATTTTGTAAAGCTGGGACGATACGCTTTTCTCCTGATTCGATTTTTTAGGTGCCAATTCAATTTAAATTGCGATTTTTTTGCAATCTTTAGTTAGCTTTTTTAACACCAGTGAAAAAGATGAACAATGATGATGCCTCCAGACTATATCAGGAAAAATACACATCACGTGAGTCTGTTTTTAAGATTTATTCATCAATATATTTTAACCAGCTGTTTATACTCTCTCTTCAAAAGCCTGGACTGCATTTAAAGGTGGCTTATTAACACGGGCTAAAATGAAGCATTTTAATTAGGAAAAAAAAAGATTTTTGAACAAAAATATTGTCAAACTAAAAATCCCAATACTTTTGTGAATCATTTTTTCTCCCACCCCTGTAATATAGGTTTTAACTCCTCATGTAAACTAATGTCGATTCAAGTTAATGTAAAAAAAAAAAAAATCAGATTGTTGCCTGTAAATCAGAATTTAAAATGGATTGACTTGCAAAGGAGAGAATCAAACTGCGAGTAACTGATTGTTCAGGAAGGCAAGTCAGGTCCCTAATGTGTCGCTAAGTTGTTTATTGTGCAGCCTGCCCAATATTCATGAAGTCATTCGGATGATTTATGCTAAACACTGCTGAGCTCCATAAAAACTATACTCTAGTGGTTCTTCAATAGAAAAATAGAAAAAAAAGATTATTGGAGAACAGAGCGAGTTTCTTTGGCCTTTATTTGTTTAACAAAGACAGTCCAGTATCTGCACCTGCATCATCTTTAAACAGAGAGTTTCAGACACATGTTTAAACAGTTATAATGCAAAAAAGAACAAGACTGCAACATACAGTAAATACAAGATAACAACAAAAAGAAACAGAATAGGATCTCCCACTATAGGACTCTGCAGATTCGGTTTTAGTCACATTCAACACACATTAAAAAGTTGCTGAGGGAAAAAAAGAAGGCTTCAAAAATCCTGTTAGGATTCTGGAAATAGAGTTGGCTTTAATATACTTATCAGCTAAAGTTTAATCCTCAATGCAGAAGGTATCAGATAATAAAGCTCCATTCAGACAACATGACTGTGGCAGGAGGAGGTGGGCCTGCAGATAGAAACTCACTTCTTGCTTGTTGAGATTGACTTCATCCTAAGGAGCATGTTCAGCCTTTGTATGATCACAAAAACTGTTTTTGATAGGTGTGGTCATATTGTAAAAAAAAACCCAAAAACAAATACTACTATTGAATGTTCTTTTCCAATGTGTCTCATCCCAGCAGAGATCGTTAGATGTGCAGCAGGAGGTGATTCGAATACAGAAAAAAAACTTTAAAATGCTAAAGTTTTACATTTTCATAGCTGTTATCCATTTTAATCAGGACAAGCAATATACTTTCCAGTCCTGACAAAAAGCTGAAGGAAACAGCGGAAGACATGGATCAAAACTTTCATCGACACTTCCATCACTGCAAAAACTCAAATGTAAGGAAGTTTATTCATCCAATTTCAATTCTTAAAATCTACACGTCTTTTTTCAGTATTCAAAAACAAAAAATAAACCCTGGTTTGCTTATAGGGCTGGGACGATACGCTTTTCTCCCGATTTGATTTTTTAGTTGCCTTTTTATATTAAATTGGGATTCCATGATATGGCTGATTTTTGCAATCTTTAGTTAGCTTTTTTAACACCAGCGAAAAAGATAGCTAGTAACAGCACTATTTGCAAACGTGTAGCAAGACGCTGTTAGCATCACAGAGCTAAACGGGAGCTTGACCTATCAGCCAATCAGAATATCGCTCTGCTGTATCCGGGTAAGATATGATTGATCTGACAGCAGAAGATGCAAATCACACAACAGGAGAGTCTCACAAGTGCAGTAAGTTACCTCACCGTTTGATTTTGTAGTGCACTGATTAATGGAATTGATTATAGCACGAAAGGGAAACCGCAAGAGTTTATTCTTATTCTTCCGCCACACCGACCATTAAAACTGAAGCAAAGTCTGATCGCATTGACACAAACTGTGGTTACCAGGCATCACAGTAAAACAAAACCATCAATGTTGAGTTTGTTAATAGTTCCAATTTTGAAAATGATAAATGTTTTGATTAAATGAAAATCAAAAACTACACATTTTTAATTTGATAGAGCATGGTCAAATTAGGGCTGGGAAGATACACTTTTTATTCATAAATTTATTATTTTTATTAAATGCGGTCATTCTGCACATGCTCGTTCCCTCGTCCTGCAGCGATGACGCTGATGGGAACTATTTCAATCTCTCTTAATTCTCCCCATATTTGATCTGAACCATCTGCAACTATGTTGTTTATTTCCCAGTCTGTTCACGACTTACTCCCTGTCTATTTCCAAAATTTAATTTAGTTTAATTCCTAACAAACTTCATCCAGTATTTTCAGCTTTCACTGTTGGAACATTTTACTGAGCACATGAGAAGCAGCACCAGTTGAAAGTCATTCAAGAAACAAACTAGATTTTATTGGATCACTTAACCAGTGCACCTTTATAACCATTATCATATTTAATCTGCTTTAATTCTCCTCTTCTCTCATCTTTCCTGGCTAACACTGAGTTGAGTATTATTCTGTTTGACCAAATTTCATTTGTTTGTTTGTTAAAAGATTGTTTTTTCTTGTTCTTATGGGTTTCTTTCCTTCACCTTTCCTTTTTGTTGTTGCTTTGTTTAGTTTTGACTGCTTCAATCATCATGTATTAGTTTTTCTTCTTTTTCATATTGTTTCATTTTATATGTGCAATAAAATAATATAAAAAAGGTTGCTAGAAGCAAGTCTGGGACTCCACCCAAGCCGAGATGGTTTATTGAATTAGAGTTTTAGAAGATTTGAAAGAAATGAAAGTGTGGATGAATGTAAGTATTAAAATGTGGACCTTTTCGAAGCTGTAGCGTCTGAGTTGGACAAGGTTTCCCTGACAGAAACGCTGAACTAAAGCTTTTCTTCTGGTAGACGTAAATTCGTAAATACGTCGCGTCCACCCCGTCCAATCAGAACTATTCCTAACCGCCAGACCTTGAATAAAGGTGAATAAACACGTTTTCCTTGTAAACATCCCTGCCTTTATGATGTGTTAAAGAAGAATTGCTGCAGACAATGAAAAGAGAAATATTGGAGAGAAACAGCAGATGTAACACATTTATCAGCAAAATGACACATTGTTCAACATCAGTAGGGTTGGATATTAAAAGCGGAATTCAGTATAAACACAGAACATCATGGAAATGGCTGACACAGAGCAGCTTCCCAACGATTATTATGAGTCAGGTGATCAAATGTTCTGCAAATTTTGTCAAAATACTGTCGACTGGAATTATAAAGGACAGTTTAAGAGTGACAAACACCCCAGGAAAAGGGAAGAACACCACACTGCAGCTAAGCAGGTTTCAACTTGTAAAAAATCTAAAAATTGAATTCCCAAAGCCTAAAATGGTACACGGAAAAATTCAAAATAGAATTTGGAAAAATACAGATTTCACAAACACCAATGCATGACAGTGTTTTGTATACAAATATGAAAACAGGAAGTAGTCTTCCATCAGAGATCACGAGTTTAACTTGAAATTGTTTTAAAAAAGACTTATGTCATCAGGATTATCCTAATGGTTTGTTCATTGGATAATTAAAGTAACATGCAGGATCTTGTAATAATCTTTTAGAAATATATAAACTGCTCTGTTCTTTCCAAATACACTGTCTTTACCCTTTAACTCCCAGCTCCCAACTGTTTGGCAGAGGTCATTAATAATTTCAAGGGTATGTAATGTTTAAAAAAAAAACAGAAAAAATTTAAATAATTGATTCCATTAACATTTCAGGGAATAGAGAACATTACAAACAAACCAAAAAAACATTTTTCTGGGTGTGGTATTTAAAGGTTTAAAAAGCTAATGTTTGATAATGTGATGACATAAAAATGCACAAATACTTGGGACAATATTAGAAAGGCAGAAAATGTTTGTGAATAAAAAATCAATCAATTTAAAATAGATAATACTGAGTTTGACAAAATACACGTTTTTTTATTGATGAATAACCAATTTTATAAATATAAATCATGTCAGTAAGTGGTTCAGTATTTAAAATAATAATGATGGTATTAATAATAACTTTCAGCTTTTGAGCCTTTATAACCCACACAAAGAAAATACTAGTTCTTTTGTTTTTTTGCAGTTTCTGTATCCTAAAAAAATGACAGAAACAATGATGTGCCCCTTTTTGAACAATAAATATTATTGAGTTTATTGACCTCTGTCAATCAGTTGAGCTGGGAGTTAAAGGGTTGAGTGGAATCATTCATTTTATAGAATTGTGTTGAATTATTAATGGATGCACATAGACCCTGATCTTTGGGCATTAAGACGCTCACTATGACTGTCAGGTGGTTGCAGTTTTAACTGCCTTTTATGCCTCAGTTTTCAGAGCATTTTGAATGTTGATGTATTTTGTGGATTGTTTTCTAATGTGTGGACCATAGACTGTATATAGTGGACAGCGTGGCCTTCTACCATTTAACGGACTTGAAGCCATAATATCCCCCGTCAGGGCGCCGTCATTGTACAGCCAGTAGAGAATCTGGACCATATCTGGACGCAGCTGTCGTAAACGGTTGCAAAACTCTGCAGCATACAGCGTACACAATCATTGTGAAACTGCTGTAAACCATTGTTATTTTTTAAACTCTAATAACTGATGAAAAAGAAACTTTTCAGAAAAAAGAGGACTTGGAAAAACCGCAGCCCAATAATACTTTCATATTACCACAGCATACGGATGGGAGAAATATTTCTACGAGGTGTATTAATTTTTTGAAGTTTCACTACGGCCCGTTCAGGTGAATGGGGGAGACTGAGAGTTTACCTATACTGCAGCCAGTCACCAGGGGGAGCAGTTTTCGTGGCGGCTTCAATTTTAGCCTAGTGACATGACGTCCATGTTTTTTACAGTCTATGGTGTGGACCCGTGAAGAGTAGCTGCTGCTTTGGCAGTAGCTAATAGTGGTGTAGTGATCCATCGATCTGGATTGATACAACGATTGGTTAAGCAATGATCCAATCAAATCGATGGAAACTCAAACCATCGATCAACATCGTCATCTTTAATATACGCCATTATTTTGAAATTCAGACCGGATATCCGTTTCATTGTGCCTCATCCTGAAGTTTCCAGGCTCTTAAGTCTCACACATTCAGCGTATGAGACACATTTGAACCGTTTCGCTCCCTCTCCTGCTTTAAAATGTATTGTGTAGCGTCCACAGAGTAACTCCACTAAATGCGAATGTGTAGAAAGACGCTGTTAGCATTACAGAGCTAAATGGGAGCTTGACCTATCAGCCAATCAGAAAATATTTAAGATTTGGTCAATCTGACAGCATAGGATGCAAACTAATTAATGGAATTACTTATAGCACAAAAGGAGAACGGCAAAGGTTTATTATTATCATTCCGCCACACCAGGCATCACAAAATCATCAATGTTGAGTTAGTTCAGTCAATATTTATAATTTTGAACATGAACATGAATTTTTTTTAAATTTAATTAAAATTAAAACTACACATTTTTAGTTTGATAGAGCATGGTCAAATTAGGGCTGGGACGATACACTTTTTATTTATAAATGTATTATATTGCAGATTTTTGCAATCTTTAAGCTTTTTTAACACCAGCGATCACATCACATGTAAGTACTTTTTTAGAATTTATTCATCAATATATTTTAACCAGTTGTTTATAATCTCTCTTCAAAAGCCTGGATTGCATTTAAAAGTGGCTTATTAACACAGACTTAAATGAAGCATTTAAATTTGAAAAAAACATCGATAGTTGAACAAAAAAAATTGATTTAGAAATCGTCAAACAAATAATCCTGATACTTATGTGAATTGATTTTTTTCTCCCACCCCTGTAATTTAGGTTTTAACACTTCATGTAAACTAATGATGCATCCAAGTTAATGTCAAAAAATAAATCAGATTGTTGCTTGTAAATCAGGATTTAAAATGGATTGACTTGCAAAGGAGAATTCAAACTCCCCTTCTGATTGTTCAGGAAGGAAAATCAGGTCCCTAATGTGTCTCTGAATTGTTTATTGTGCAGCCTGCCCACTATTCATGAAATCATTTAGATGATTTATGCTAAACACTGCTGAGCTCCAAAAAACTGTACTCCAGTGGTTCCTCAATAGAAAAATAGAAAAAAAATATTGGAGGGCAGAGAGAGTTTCTTTGGCCTTTATGTGTTTCAGCAATGTATTTTAACCAGCTGTTTATACTCTCTCTTCAAAAGCCTGGACTGCATTTTAAAGTGGCTTATTAAGGCGTTCTTAAATGAAGCATTTACATTTTGAAAAAAAAAAAAAAGATTTTTGAACAAAAAATCGTCAAACAAAAAATCCAGATACTTATGTGAATCAACTTTTTTTCTCCCACCCCTAGGTCTAATGTTAGAGGTCAGTGATAATAATAAAAGTAAAACTGTCAAACATCAAAATTGCTTTATTTCTTTCTTGCTTTCAGTGAAATGTAGCTGATTGTGTTCAGTGAGTTCATAATATCGTCTTAAATCGATCGAAGACCGCTGAATCATATTGAATCAAAATGAAATCATGGCAGACTTTGTGATATCAGCAAATATTGCAACGTTGTCCAAAGAATCGATGATTTACACTCCTAGTAGCTAATGGATATCCAAAACATATTAGGGCCCTACATCAGGTTTTTAGATACAAACAAAAGTCCTGTTCTCTTGTTAAAGTATGTTTTTTGTCTTCGGTGTTCCTAATGTCCTCATGTTCGTCACTTTATTCAGTCAGTTCCTGTTGTGTAGTCTGTCCTGCTTTTAGGACGAGTCACAGCATGATTTTATGACTCTGTGGTACTTAATCTACAAAAAACACTCACCATTGTTCACTGTTACTGATTAAAAACATGGCATTTTAGGTCTCCTATGGCTGCCTGAAGTTCTTCATTTGGAATCAGTGAACTGAAGCAGATCATTTTTTAGCTTCCGACAAATGCTATAATTTTTGGCAACCCTGCATTTTTGGCCAAGCCCTGCCATTTAATAATGAACCAACCGATTTTCCAAACATGCACGTACAAGCAGTTAACCAAATGAATGATCCCCTTTGGGTCTATAATCATCTTTTTCACTGAGATAAAATTTCCACTGAACATCACACAGTAACAGAATCGCCACCTCGTGAAGCGAAGGATTTACGTGCTCACCCGGTCACGCCTCATTACTTCTGTTATGCTCATGAGTTCACAGACACGAAAGTTTGTCTGTCAGTCCAAACACACATACACACTCATTCATAGATGCACACACACACACAGAGGAGTCAATGTTCAAGGTTTGGTCCAGACTAAGTGCTGTGGAGGAGCCGCTCCCTGCCTTGTTATTTCTCAGCCTTCATCTTCGAGTCGTACGTCCCAGCATTCCTGTACGCTCCGACGTAGCCCGTGTCCTCCACCAGGTCCTCTCGCCCGCCTCGACCTTTTCCTTTGCCGGTCTCGTCGAAGCGCTCCTTGTGGGATCCAGTGTATTTAGACGAGTCAGTCAGGCGGTCCACAGCGCCTGTCTTCGCCACTTTCTGATAAAACAAAATAAAAAGGGACTATGTGAGACTGCATGACTGCTTGGTCGGGGTGTCCTGATACAACTTTTTCACCTCCGATACGATACCGATATTGATCTGATATGATATCAGCAGGAATCATAATTACCTTCATTACTTATTTTGTAGTGTGGACTGTCAGAAAAGGCTTGATCAGTCGAGATTACTCAACAGAGAACAGTAGTCAGCAATAGTAGGTATGAGAAAAACTGATCTGTTTGTTGTTAACCAATGGATTAAATAAATTTAACCTTAAACATAAGAATATACTACAATAATTACCTCAATAATTCAATAAAAATAAAAACATATATTTTTAAATTGCAAAACAGCCACTGTGTTTAACTTAAACAGCTTATTCTACGAGAGCTTTTATATTGGATATTTTAGATGCAGGTGAATATATTCCGATATTTGGTTTTTTTGCTGATATTGGACCAATATCTTATATGATAAATTACTGCTCTTCTATTGTCAAGTTGTTTTTGACATATTTATTGGGTGTAATTTATTGCCTGAACCTTTTTTTCCTTTTTAATTGATATTGGGCGTGTGCTGCTGACCTCTTGGCCTGGTCGCCCTTGTAAATGAGATCCTGATCTCAATGGGATTTATCTGGTTAAATTAAGGTTAAATAAAATCAATAAAATAAATATCGAAACGGGATACCCCTAATTTTGTTTACCCCCACACTGATCACTGAGGCTTTCAGTACTTCAGTTTCAACTTTATAATTATCTCGTGGGCCTAAAGAATGTGACAAAGCTCCGTAAAGTGTTGTACGGTAGATAAACAGTAATGATAAAGGCTGGGTATCAGTTCAGGTTTTCTGGATCAATTTGATTCGATACTAAGAGGTCTCAAATCGATTCGATTCACAATTTGATTTTATATTTGTTCAGTCTGGGTTATCTCAGTAAAAATAATGCTGTAAATGACTTTTTGACCTGGTACATTATTAAAAACTGTTTTTACATTAAGAACTGAACCCAAAGCAGTTACATTAATCACATATTAATGATATACATTAATGCATATTCTGCAGGTTACTTGTTTCTTGTACAACTCATCTTTTCTTTCATGCTTGTTAAATCTGAAATGTCCAGACGTTAATCATTAAACTCTCCGGTGGTGTCCCTATAGTGCTACTCGCTTCCGCATTGTTTTTTTGACCGCTTGCAGTAAAATCTCAAGAGATCTTGTTCAGTGGAAAGCAGCGCTAAATGCAAGACTAGCAGAGTTGGTACCACAGGTTGCTTCTAAACCGTCCAATTTAGAAAAAACTACCCACGTTAAAAGATCGATCCACTGTCACTGTAACTACAGTTCGTTGCTACATCTGTAAGTGCAAGTTAAAACTCTACTATGCAAAGCCAAAGCCATTTATCAACAACACTCAGAAATGCCGCCGGCTTCACTGGGCCCGAGCTCATCTAAGATGGACTGATGCAAAGTGAAAAAGTGTTCTGTGGTCTGACGAGTCCACATTTCAAATTGTTTTTTCAAACTGTGGTCGTGGAAAAGAACCATCTGGACTGTGGGGGTGTATTAGTGCCCAAGGCATGGGTAACTTACATATCTGTGAAGGCACCATCAATGCTGAAAGGTACAGGTTTTGGAGCAACATATGTTGCCATCCAAGCAACGTCTTTTTCATGGACGCCCCTGCTTATTTCAGAAAGACAATGCCAAGCCACATTCTGCACGTGTTACAACAGCGTGGCTTCGTAGTAAAAGAGTGCGGGTACTAGACTGGCCTGCCTGTAGTCCAGACCTGTCCCCCATTGAAAATGTGTGGCGCATTATGAAGCGTAAAATACAACAATGGAGACTCCGGGCTGTTGAACAACTTAAGCTGTATATCAAGCAAGAATGGGAAAGAATTCCACCCGAAAAGCTTCAAAAATTGGTCTCCTCAGTTCCCAAACTTTTACTGAGTGTTGTTAAAAGGAAAGGCGATGTAACACAGTGGTAAAAATGCCTCTGTGCCAACTTTTTTGCAATGTGTTGCTGCCATTAAATTTTAAGTTGATGATTATTTGCAAAAGAAAATAAAGTTCCTCAGTTCGAACATTACATATCTTGTCTTGCAGTGTATTCAATTGAATATAAGTTGAAAAGGATTTGCAAATCATTGTATTCTGTTTCTATTTATGATTTACACAACGTGCCAACTTTACTGGTTGGCACGTAAAGTTGAAATAGTTTGTACTATTTCAAATGTACAACGCCGTTACCGACAGTGAAATGTGGCGCGTTACTTTGCACCGATGTCAAGCAGCTTATCTGACCTGCCTCACTCAGTCAGACACAGACAGGAGCTGCACCGCTACAGACAGACGAGACAACTCGATGCCAGAGTTGCAAGGTTAGCTTATTTTGCACCCAAATTTTTCATAGGTCACCATTTTATCACTCTCCATAACTTTTATATATTGTAAATGATTTTTTTAAAAAGGGCAGCAGTAAAGAAATACTTGTCTTTATTTTAAGCAAAATTATATATTGAAAGAAAAACGGAGCATTTAAAGTGCTTCACTGAATGAAATTCACAATTTTCAAACTAAAACTTAAAAAAAAACATAAAAGTGCTTAAAGTGCTTTACTGAACTGAAATTTAACATTTCAAACTCAAACATCTGAAGTTTAATAAAATATTTCAAAACAAAAAGAGCTAATGTTTAAGGTGCTATACTGAACTGCAAAATGAAATAAATATCCAGATTTCAAAAACCAACAACATAACATTTAACTGGATGGTCTTATTCTCCTGTAAATTTGAATCTAGAATAAGACTTCACACACTATAGTCAGTATTTACAAGACTGAACCTAAGGTATCTTAATTAAAAAAACAATTCTCACACTAATTTATAAAAAACATTTAGGGCAGAACATTTTCTGACTTTTTCCTTTATTTTTTTTTCTCTTTTTGTGGCTTTTTTTCATTACAGCTTTATGATCAGTCGTGATCTGTCAGATAGGTAATTTGTCCTCAGTCTGTTACAGACAGTGGACGTGGACACTCACCTCTGTGCCTGTGTGACTGAGAACACCCCCCTCCCCCAACAGGAGAAAGGACTGAAAAAATATGTTATGGTTAATGTTACTTTGTTTTACTTATTGTTGTTTATTATTAATTATCTGACAGTCTCTAAGACAAATTTGTCAGAGCTTCAGCAATAAGATCAACATTATCTCTTAAAGTGCAACAATTCAAAACAAATGTTATCAAACTGCAATGTCTATAATCTGAGTGAATAATACAGCTGCTTTAGAACAGATTTTTGTACAGACATCTTCAAGCTTTTATCTCCTTTTTTCTTTCCGCCATGGCTTCACGCTACATAACCAAACAGGAGATACCACCATGCACTGCGGTTAATGTGCTACGATTGGCTAGTCGGATGCGCGTCAAAGTCTCTGTGCCCACACAGACGATCTGACGATCTTTCTGCTTTATGACGATATTAAATCGTTATAATACTTAACGATTTAATATCGTCATATCGCACACCACTACGGTCAAACTACGCTCACAGCGCCCTCTGTTGGATGAAATGGTCCACTGCTCCAGGCGCCCTGATGTGCTGCTACACTCAATATTTTACATTCAAATATTTATTTACTATTCGGTTACGGATATTTATCCCCATATTCGAATGGTTATACGACTGTCTAATATAAAGTGAGAGCCCTAGTAGTCATCATTACAGCATCCATTTTGGCACCACAAGATATATGGGTCTGTCTGTTGGGCGGCATGAAGGGGTTTTGCTACCGCCTTAGCTTTCTTTTTGCCTCTGAGAAGCATTTGTAATGCATTACTTCTATTCTGTTGAAGCTTTATTATTACCTTGTGGTAATTAAAACGGTTAAATCTTTTAATATCTTGTAAAGTCTTTATTTTTTACACTAAATTATGTGTTGTAGTATCAATGAGAGTATCGATAAGTATCGATACCGACAAGGAGTATCGGTATCTGTATCAGTGTCGATAAAATCATGATGATATACATCCCTAGCACTCTCACAAATTTTGGCTGCATGTGCGCCCAATAGGGCTGTAAAGTCCAAGTCGACTGGTCGACTAATTGGTCGATGCGTGTTCAGTCGACCAAAATTCTGATTGGTCGACCAAATGTGTCAATTTATTTTTTTCCCCTGCAATTCATTTCATCAGGAGAAACGTATCAAGTGAAATGGGAGTATTTACTGAGCACCCCCATCATGTCTCAGAACACCATTTTAATGTATTTATCATTCATTTAAATATTTTTTTATTTAAGAGCATTTCAATATTCTAGTCTAATAATCGTTTATTCGTTTTATAGCTGCATACGCACCTGCCCGCTTCAACAGCGGCATCCCTCACCCAGTCCGCGCTGAATTTTATGCCTCATATTAACACCCAAATGCAAAAACGACATCACAGAAGGAATTGACAGTTTTATTTCTGAGGGTATGGGGCCCATTGGTGTCGTGGAAGGCCAAGAAAAACATTGTAACCTGGATATTCAGTGCCAGCGCGCCAGACAATTACGCATGCACTAACGGCAGAATACGAGAGTAAAAAAAGAAAGTTTCCGAGTTAATAGATACAGATAACAGATGTGTACGTGTCTTCGAATGGAGTCCAATATGAAAGTGACTGCCCATTTCATTGATGAAGATTGGAAAGCAAAGAGTCTTGTGTTGAGAGAAAGAAAGGAGAGAAAGAGGCGCACACAGGGGAGAAACACGGTGGGGTGGGGGGGAGGTGTCGATTGGTTGATTTTTGGTCGACAATTGCTGTGTTTTAGTCGACCAACAATTTCTTTGGTTGATTACAGCCCTAGCGCCCAAAAGGGTTGCGCTCTGGAGCCCTGAATAGAGTACCTTTGATATGTGGTGGAGCGGGAGATTCACATCTCAAATCTGCATGAACTGTGTGATGCTATCATTTCTACCATAATCTCTGAGGAATGTTTCCTGAAGCTCACTGAATCTTTGCAATGAAGACTTAAAGCTATGGTCTACGATTTGGAAGCTTTGTACATTTTAATAACACTGTTTATAAGGCTGTTATGGTCCTATGGTCCTATCTACACAGTATAAAGACCAAAAAGAACGAAAAAAATCCATTCAGTATATCCGCTGAAAAGCTGCATACTAGCTGACCAATCAAGCCTAGAAGGCAGTAAGGTTCAACTGGTCTGTGAGTTGGTCCGTGAGTCCATCCAATCCCCTGTCTCTCTCACTACGCAGCGTCATGTGTAGTGCGTCATGGTCCCGTCTCCTCCCCTCTACCTCCGGTGAGCAGCTAGCAGCGTTAGCTACTGAACTATCATGGAGCCGGAAAAGCCTAGCGCCAAAACCGGGAAGCCGCTTCCCTCTCCCGCGGGGCCCAACGGAGCTCTGCCCATGGTCGAGGCCTGTTAGCGGGCTAACGGCTAACGAATGGCCTCAGCCGGCCGTCAGACCTTCAGCATCGGCCGTTTCGCCACTGGTTGATCAGGTAATGGCTTTGTTTACTACAGTGGGAGATGTCTGCTGAATAACTCTGGTTAGTCTGTGCCTGGTCTGGCTAATGACTTGTAGCGGAGTGGGTTAGCCTGTTAGCCGCTAATCGTTAGCACTGTAAGCTGAGCTGTGGAGGACAGGCTGAGAAAGATAAATCCTCTCCCACAATCGGCTCCACTCTGGCGGCGCCAGACCCGCATTGCCACCGGTCCAATTGAAATGGCTACCACTGTGTGTTACAAGGGGGATGTCTGTCGTGTTTGATACTTTCAGTTGAGCTGAGCTGTTTTTGATTGAGTTTGCTGCTGATATATTATGCTAGTCGCTCGTAGCTCAGTCCGAGGGGTCTTATATGAGGCGCCACGAGCTGGGGGCGGGATCTTGCAACACGGAGGGGAGAGGTGAGGGAAGGGGGGGCAGGCTGCGGTTTCAAATTGTAGACCACAGCTTTAAAGCAGCTCTGATGGCAAAACTAAGATGTAATAAATAAGTAGTCAGTGAGTGAGAAGAAAATCCTATATGCTAATTATCATATCGTAAAGACTTAAAGGGAGCAGATGTACAGAGATTTATTGCTGGTTTTTTTTTTAATTCCAGTTTTCAAGCCTCCTCTGAGTTCATCTTTACTGCGGTGATGACTGCAGGCTGTCTGGCACCTTTTTGTCTAATTGTGGTGGCAAAGACATGATTGATGACTGTTTAAGAGGACTACCCAGAGACAGTTTTCCTCCCTCATTAATTATTGTAAATTGTTGTCTGTAATTCATTATTTTCATTTGATATGTGTATATTTCTGCCAGAGTGCTGTTTACTCACTCTTCTCTGAATGTGCGGTTCAATCTGCAGATGATGGCCCGCATTGCCTCACCTCCTGGCTCCTGCTCAGATGACTTCATCACTACAATAATAAACCTCTCTGATGAGTGTCCAAACATTTACAAAGCTCTCTCAGGTTTCATGCCCAGTCCATGGCCGAGAGCAACAGTTTAGTGTTTGCAGCTCTGGACCGGTTTTCTGCTGCCGAGTGATGAAACAGAGCTGATGTAACGTCAAGCTGCTGAATTTTACAGATTAATTAAAAAGTCATCCATCATCTTTGACGATGTTTAAATGAAGCTGGGGATATTTATACTTTTATATTTTGATGATGGATCTTTGAGGTAATTCTATCTATCTATCTATCTATCTATCTATCTATCTATCTATCTATCTATCTATCTATCTATCTATCTGTCTGTCTGTCTGTCTGTCTGTCTGTCTGTCTGTCTGTCTGTTTTTTCAATGCAATTCAAAGAGCTTTATTAGCATGGAAAACATACATTGACCATATGAGGATAGGGGTGAAGATCGGCCGGTAAATCGAGAGCTTCGCCTTACGGCTCAGTTCCCTTTTTACCGCGACAGACTGGTACAGTGCCCGTATCACTGCCGACGCCGCACCGATCTGCCTATCGATCTCTTGATTCCACCCTTCCTCCACTCGTGAACAAGACACCAAGGTACTTGAACTCCTCCACTTGGGGCAGAATCTCGCCCCCGACCCGGAGAGTGCACTCTACCCTCTCCCAGGCGAGGACCATGGACTCGGATTTGGAGGTGCTGATTCTCATCCCAGCCGCTTCACACACTGGAGGTCACAGTCCAATGAAGCCAACAGGACCACATCATCTGCAAAAAGCAGTGACCCAATCCTGAGGTCACCAAACCAGAACCCCTCAACGCCCTGGCTGCGCCTAGAAATTCTGTCAATAAAAGTAATGAACAGAATCGGTGACAAAGGGCCGCCCTGGCGGAGTCCAACCTTCACCGGGAACGATTCAAATGTACTGCCGGCAATGCGAACCAGACTCTGACACCAGTCATACAGGGAACAGATGGCCCGTATCAGGGAGTCCACTACCCGATACTCCGGGAGCACCCCCCACAAGACCACACGAGGAACACAGTCGAATGCCTTCTCCAGGTCCACAAAACACATGTGGACTGGTTGGGCAAACTCGCATGCACCGTTGAGTAGGGGTGGGCGATATGGAGAAAAAATAATATCTCAATTATTTTTTTCAATTTCACGATAACGATAATCTGGCGATATTCCTTACAATGTGACCCCCCCCCCCCAAAAAAAAAAAACTGCTGTAGAGTTCCTATTTACACAACAGCTCTTTTTTATTTTTAAAGTGCTTGATACAAAACATTCCCATTGCACATAAACAAGTTATGGCCTTCTGCAAAACACTGCCCAACAACATTCGATGACAAACTAGTCACAGGAGGATATGCCATAAGGTCTGCTCCATCCATATTATCTTACGTAAGCTTTTGTAAAAAAAATAAAATAAATAATAATAAATAAAGATTTCTAACAAATAACAATAAATTAAAATACCATTAAAATGTAAACAAAAACGCTAAATCAAATAGAAAAACAAAGACCAAGTATTGTCACTACAGCGGCACTGTCATACAAATTAGGCTCAAACTGTGCAGATAAAAATTAAGGCCAACTGTTCATGATGCTTTAGCTCTACTTCAAGTTTTTAGCCAAAAACACCAGTCTGTCCACAGCATCAGGCTTCAGTGAAGCCCTGTGACAGGTTACAACATTCCCTCCTGTGCTGAATGCCCTCTCTGAAGCACTGCTTGAGGCAGGTATGCAGAGATATTTTCTGGCCAGTTTAGCCAGCCTGGGGAAATTCGCCTCTTGTGATTCCCACCACTGAAGAGGGTTGACATCACTGTCCACCTCAGGGATCATCAGGTAGCTCTTGAGCTCATTTTCAACTGAAGTGGCAGGTGACTCCCCTTCTCTCGCGTCTTGTTTTTTGAAATAACACCCAAATGATTTTTTGGCCTTTTTGGGTGGCTCCCTGGTGTTGTCATCTCCTGCTGCACCTTTTGCTGTGGTGCCCTGGTCTGTTGTGGTAGATGGGCCTGAGGAAATGTGGCCTTGCTCCGTTTCCATGGCCAGCAGCTCAATGGTGATGGCTGATGAAACTGCTTCAACCTGGTCTTCATCATTGTAGCGGTTTTTAAAGCGGGGGTCAAGTGTGGATGCCAAACTCAAGAGGTCGATGTCATCTTTGTACTTTGTGTTCAAGTAGTCTAGAATGGTTTCTTTGATTGTTTTGGTTAGGTCTGTGTCATCAGTCTTAACTGCCAGGACCTCAGTGTTGAACAATGACAGGACAGGTTTGAGGTAGGACACTGTGACAACTTTCTCACCTGAAAGCGCATCCGTAAACTCTAACAGAGGACCAAGGGCTTTGCTTACTGATTCTAGCACCTCGAGATCTTGCCAGGATGGGATGAGATGACGACGTCTTCTGTCTTCACCCAGCACATGACGGATGGCCTTCTCTTGTTCAACAAATCGCTCAATCATGCGCTGTCTGGAGCCCCATCTTGTAGGTGATTCAGTAATTAGTTTGTGGTCAGGAAGCTTCAGTTGTTCTTGAGCATCACTGAGGGCTTTCTTCAGTTTCCAGCTGCTGGAAAACGCCCCCACCGCCTTTTTACAAACTCCAATGGCACGCTCCACTCTTGGATCACGCATGCTCCTCTCTGGAAAACATTTCATCAAAGCAAAATATTTGTTAACCAATTAAACATGTTGTGACCTGACATTCCCAGGCATGTGGACATATTACTATTGCATTTTTTTTACCATAAAGGAATATTTGTACCATTTGTGGTAGTAGTAGGCTAGTACTAGCAGCAGCAGCAGTAGTTAAATAAGTAGCAGGCCTACTATCATTATGATGCATTCGTTTGTGGAAGGATTATGATTGTTTATGTGTCAAAAAACGTTTATCATATTTATGTACACAGGAGAAATTTTAAATGTGTGTATGTTGTGCATTTTTTTTTTTTTTTACAAAGGATGGATTAGTAACACTTTATTTGAAGTTTTATTATAAAACTGACATAATGCCATCATAATCATGACATGACACCTGTTATTAACATGAATAGGGCTTCATGAAATTTGCCATGAAGTGTCATTAGCTTAATTATGACATCTGTACTGCAAAATTGACATTTTTCAGAAGGCAAGGCATACACAGGATAACATGACATTTGCTGTAAAGACGTCATAATTTAGCGGATGAAACATAATAATAATAATAATAATAATAATAATAATAATAATAATAATGATGATAATGATAACATAAATTTATATAGCGCCTTCATAAAGCCATATTCATGTTAATAGCAGGTGTCATGTCATGAATATGATCAGTCTTAAAATAAAACTTCAAAAAAGTGTTACCGATGGATCTATTAAGATTACTCACCGATCGCAATATGAAGCCGGTGTCCAAAACATGGCAGCCTGGTCCAGCTGTTGGTCCGGAGTGCACTGACAACGTTTGCACCGCTGTCGGTTGTCATGCATGCCATGCGTTCTTCTTTTAGTGACCACACAGTAAGAGTTTCTCTCAAACCAAGTGCAATGGCGTCACCTGTGTGGTCCTGTGGAAAGTATGATGTTTGCAAGCAGTAGCTCCTCAGCAGCCAGGATTCATCGATAAAGTGCACAGTCAAGGAGAGGTAAGGCTCGGAGGTCCGGCTCGACCACAAATCGGTGGTCGTCGAAAAGTGCTTGACATTCTTCAGTTTTTCCGTCAGCGTTTTGCGAGTTGAGTCGTATAAGTTTGGTAAAGCAGTCTGAGAAAAATATTTACGACTTGGCACTTCATATCTTGGATCAAGTACGTGAACAAGTTGCCTGAAGCCTTCACTCTCCACCACTTTAATCGCCATCATTTCCTTGGCTATGAAATTTGTGATGGCGGTGGTAATGTCTTGCCACCGTTTACTTGCTTTGTCGTATGGTACATGTTTGCTGAAGGACTCGGTGAGGCTTTGCTGCTGTGTTGATTTACTCACTCTTTGAGTCGAGCCTGTGGGTGTTTTGGAGTCGCGTAGTTTTAAAAATTCCTCGTGCTCTCTCGTGTGGTTTGTTCGCAGGTGGTGGAAAAGATTAGTCGTAGAGCTGTTTTTCACAGTGACCGTCTTACGACATATCTTGCATATCACGTTGTTTTGACTGGCGTCCGTCTTTAGAAATCCAAACCATTTCCACGCTAAGGATGTGGACCCGTCGTCTTGGTACTAGGTCATTCTCATTCGCTGCAGAGCCGGGAGATTCCTCCATTTCCTCCATGTGAGCGTAAAAGTCTGTTGTTGTTCTTACGGCTGCCGCCGAGTCACCGCCTGACTAAACCCTGCCCGCTGATTGGCTTCTGAGGAATCAATCTGCTCACCGGATTTAACCGCGTGACTGAATCATGCCCGCTGATTGGCTTCTAAGGAATCAATCTGCTCACAGGATTTAACCGCGTGACTGAATCATGCCCGCTGATTGGCTTCGGTGGGATTTGCTTCCGCTTTACTGCCGTCGTAGCATATTCTGCTTGTTTTCACTTAGAGATGTTAGTTACTCAATACTGAAAAACTGCACATCGTTCAAACAACTTTTACAATATTATCGCAGACGATATATATCGCCCACCCCTACCGTTGAGCACCCTATGCAGGGTATAGAGCTGGTCTACAGTTCCACGACCAGAACAAAAACAACATTTCTCCTCCTGGATCTGAGGTTCAACAATCCGACAGAACCTCCTCTCCAGTACCCCTGAATAGACCTTACCGGGGAGGCTGAGGAGTGTGATCCCCCTGGAGTTGGAGCACACCCTTCGGTCCCCATTCTTGAAAAGGGGAACCACCATCCCGGTCTGCCAATCCAGTGGCACTGTCCCGATGTCCACGTGATGTTGCAAAGGCATGTCAACTATGAGAGCCCTACAACATCCAGGGCCTTGAGGAACTCCGGGCAGATCTCATCCAACCCCGGAGCCCTGCCACAGAGGAGCTTCTTGACCTCCTTGGCAACCTCAGCTCCAGAGATAGAAGAGTCCACCACAGAGTCCCCCAGGTCTGCTTCACTGGAAGACGTGCTGGTGGGATTGAGGAGGTCTTCGAAGTATTCTTTCCACCGATCCACAACATCCCGAGTTAAGGTCAGCAGAGCACCATCCCCACCATAGACAGTGTAGATTGCATACTGCTTCCCCCTCCTGAGATGCCGGATGGTGGTTCAGAATCTCTTCGAAGCTGTACGAAAGTCGTTATCCATGGTCGCTCCTAACTCCTCCATGCCCAGGTTTTTGCTTTAGCAACCACTGAAGCTGCATTGCGCTTGGCCAGCCGGTAACTGTCAGCTGCTTCCGGAGTTCCACGGGCCAAAAAGGCCCAATAGGACTCCTTCTTCAGCTTGACGGCATCCCTCACCTCTGGTGTCCACCAGCAGGTTTCGGTGTTGCTGCCACGACAGGCACCGAACACCTTATGGCCACAGCTCCCATTAGCTGCCTTCACAATAGAGGCTCGGAACAAGGCCCACTTGGACGCAATGTCCCCTGCCACATGGTCGAACTTCACCTGGAGGTGGGAGTTGAAACTCTTTCTGACGGGAGACTCTGCCAAACGTTCCCAGCAGACCATCACCCCCTCCAGGAAATCCAGGAAGGGTGGATACGCTGAACTGTTGTTTGGTGCATAAGCACAAACAACAATCAGGTTCCGCCCCCCCACCCGAAGACGGAGGGAGGCCACCCTCTCGTTTACCGGGGTAAACTACAACGTACAGGCTTCGAGCCTAGGGGAGACAAGCACTGCCACCCCCGTCCAATATGCCCGGTGGCCCATGTCCGGGCAAGGGAAACCTGAATCCATATTTGTTCCTCATCATAGTGGTCTTCTGAGCCACTCTTTGTCTGGCCCCTCCCCCAGGACCTGTTTGCCTTGGGTGACCCTACCAGGGGCATAAAGCCCCAACAACATAGCAGCTCCTGGAGTCATTGGGGCACGCAAACCCTCCCACCACAATAAGGTGGTGGCTCAGGGGAGGGGGAATAATGATCATATTAATATTAGGGCTGAAAGATAAATGGTTATTGTGTCTATATCGAGATATAAATATTCAAGATATTGGTATCGAAAAAGCAACATTATAAACGATATAGATTTCCCCCCCGCTCACCCTGCGTGTACAGCACTGGAAGTCACGACAAATTTCATTTTTATGATTTTACTTGAATGCAGAGCTTGGTTTTCACTGAACCAGTAGTCATATGGTGTCGTATCGGTATCGAGATATCTGGCATTAATATAGAGATATGAAATTTTGTCCACATCATTCAGCCCTAAATATATATATAAATGTATAAATATATATATATATATATATATATATACATGTATATATATACATATACATATACATATATATATATATATATATATATATATATATATATATATATATATATATATATATATATATATATATATATATATACATTAGTTACACAGTTCAGTTATCTCGGTTTTGGGATCACGGTTTCAGTTCGGTTTCGGGTCGTGTTTTGCATTAAAAAAACAAGAAGTTTGACTTTCCAAAAGACTCCCTTTATTTTGCTTTTAAGAAAAATATATAATGACAATGCCTCTTAGTCTTAACTATTACTTGGCTTAAATAAAGTATTATGAAATTTATATAAAACACTTCAAATGTAAACACGTGGTTAGAGTGCCTCTTAGCTCCCTGGCTAGTGTAATGACTGACTTCTGAAATACAATTTACTATGTATTGTACATTATATACACTATACATGAACAAAACATAATCAGAGGTTAATATAGACATGATTATTACAATGTTCATGCATTTTTTTTGTCCTTTAGTTGTTTTTCCAGCTACAAGCATGATTAAACAATGCATAAAAGGAGATGAGAGAAAGTGAGAGAGCGCTGGGGCGATCGACTGACGTCTCTATTACACGCACAATAAACAATAAATGTGAATGAATCATACGTTTGTATTATATCTGATAAACTTAGTTTATTAACACTGTGCCGACTTTTTGAATGGATTAATCGGACTAAAATAACAAGTTTACAGGACACTCTGATGATACCTCTGTCCATCTCATCCGTGCGTATACGCTGCTGTATGTTCAAATGAGACAGTGTCAGTCAGAGAACAGTCTGCTCCTGTCTGATCTGTTCTCAGACAAACTAAGAAACATCAGAACAGATGACAAAACTAAGCTATTGCCTTTTTTGTCACCTGTTCAGCGCTATGGCTCTGAGATGTTTTTCTCTCCAGCAGCGATCAGTCATCAGTAGGGTCGGCGGGGGAAGAGACCCCGGTGCGGGAGAGAGTGTCCGCCTTAAGGTTTATAAGAAGTAAAATATAGCCATAATCACTTTAATAAGAGCTCACTAAAGGTGAGCTGCTGTAACATCTGGTTCTACGTTGTGGGAACAAACTTCTCCAGCACTGTAAAGCTCAGTTTTGCTCTGTGTTTGTTGCCCCTCATCACACCGTGCTGTGTGTTGTAAATAATGTTAAACTGAGCATGCGTATCACTTCTGCAGTCTGAGCTGTTCACATCACAGTCTCCAGTCAGACCACATTCACAGGAGTGATCTGAACAGACAAACAAAACATCGGAATTGAGCAGTAAGGGCTGCAGTGTGAACGTAGCCTGAGAAAGCAATACCTCTGGGTGATGAGGGCTGAGGTGTTGACTCATGTTGGACGTGTTCCCATTAGCGTATGGGATCAGCGCTGAGCAATTCTTGCACATGGTTTAATTTTTGTCCACTGTTTTCTCTCCCTTGTCATTATAATCCATAAGGAAACCGAAATGTCCCCACACCACAGATTGAACGAAGCCAGTGCTTCTTCAAACTCCGGTCTCTCCACCTCTCCATTCGACATAACTTTTTCTTTCTCCTCAACTTCCGCCTTCTTCGTCTTAGCTTTTGTGAGGCCGAGCCGAGCCAAGCTCCAGAGTGAGAGACGCCGCCCACTCGGCCATGTGCTCGGCTCCTATTACACAGTAGCGATTGGATATTTACTAGCGGGGCGGGGTTTGTACAGAGCTGTGCGAAGATGGGAGGAGGGAGGGGTTGTCTGCAGCCGGAGAACAGGCGAGAAATCCATCTCACAGCTGTTAGAAATGAATTAATTGCAAAACCGAAAAACCGCGCTTCATAAAGGCGAATTGAGCCGTGAGGGCGAACCGTATGGTTCGGTTTTAAACCGTGAACCATTGCACCCATAATATATATATATATATATATATATATATATATATATATATATATATATATATATATATATGTATGCTAAAAATTAATTATATGGTAAATTATTTCGGTATAAAACCAAGGTATAGTTCAATTACTTGTATGAAACTAATAATAATTCTCAATATATGCTTCCTCTCAGTGATATCACGGGGAAATATTTGTTAATCTTCATTATTACGCTGATGATACTCAACTGTACGTATCAGTGAAGCCAGGGGAGACAAATCAGTTATCTAAACTGGAAGCGTGTCTAAAGGGCATTTAGAGATAAGACTTGTTATGAACTCGTGCTATACAATTAAAGATTGATTTACTGATACAGTAACGCTGTTTATGAAGGTATATAAAGATAAGAGGCAACAGTGTGCAGATAAAATTCCTCTGTCTCACCGTCACGCCGACGTTGGTGGGCTCTTTTCCCTCCACCAGCTTGAAGATGGACTCCTGAGCTTCTTCTTTGCTGAGACCTTTAAACCTCTTTGGGGCCAGCTCCTCCAGAGCTCTCTGAAACTCCTCGTAAGTGATGACACGTGACGTCTTCTGTCTTTATCCAAAATAAAAGAATCCAGAAATACAAACAGTGCAGTCAGAGATCCATAGAAGTGACAGGGATCTTCATAAAAACATTAAAAAACAGCTTTGGAAACAGAATCTTCATTTCTAATGTGAGGCAAAAAGCCAAAGTGTTCAGAATAGTCTTGGAAGTACATTGTACTGTCGACATTAATCTCAACTTTTGACTTAGAGATATTGAGAAAAAAGCTTATGTTAAGAATATTCTCTAAATACATTGTTTTGTCAACATTAACCTCAGTTTTCAACTTAGAAATGTTGAGAAAAATGCAGAAGTGTCGAGAATAGTCTTCAAACACATTGTATTGTCGACATTCATCTCAGTTTTCGACTTAAAAATGTTGAGGAAAAAGGCAGAACTGTCGAGAATAGTCTTTAAATACATTGCAGTATCGACATTAATCTCAACTTTCGACTTAGAAATGTTGAGAAAGGCAGAAGTGTTGAGAATAATCTTGAAATACAGTTGCAGAAAAAAGTATGTGAACCCTTTGGGATTACTTGGATTTCTGCTTAAATTGGTCATAAATATGTTCTGATCTTCATCTAAGTCACATCACAAGACAAACAGTCTGCTTGAACTAATACAGCACAAAAAAAATGATTAAAATTAAATTAGAAGTTTTCATGTTTTTATTCGGCACAATATATAAACAGTCACAGTGCAGGGTGGAAAAAATATGTGAATCCCTGGGCCAGTTACTCCTCCAAGAGCTAATTGGAGTCAGGAGTCAGCCAACCTGGTGTCCAATCAATGTGATTAGATAGGATGTGTTGGTTAAAGCTGCCCTGCCTTATAAAAAAACACACACCAGTTGTGAGTTTGCTGTTCTCAAGAGGCATTGCCTGATGTGAACCATCCCTCGCACAGAAGAGCTCTCAGAAGATCTACGATCAAGAATTGCTGACTTGCTTGAAGCTGGAAAGGGTTACAAAAGTATCTCTAAAAATGTGTCCACAGAAAGACAGAATGTCTACAAATGGAGAAAGTTCAGCACTGTTGCTCCTCTGCCAAGGTGTGGTCGTCCTGTAAAGACGACTGTGAGAGTACAGCTCAGAATGCTCAATGAGGTGAAGAAGAATCCCAGAGTGTCAGCTGAAGACTTACAGAAATCCCTGGCACATGCTAACATTATTGTTGACAAATCTACAATACGCAACACATTACACAAGAATGGAGATCATGGGAGGACACCACGGAGGAAGCCATTGCTGTCCAAAAAAACCCATTGCTGCACGTTTGAAGTTTGCAAAAGAGCACCTGGATGTTCCACAGCACTACTAGCAAAATATTCTGTGGACAGATGAAACCAAAATTGAGTTGTTTGGAAGGAACACACAACGCAATGTGTGGAGAAAAAAAGGCACAGCACACCAACATCAAGACCTCATCCCAACTGTGAAATATGGTGGAGGGAGCATTTTGGTTTGGGACTGCTTTGCTGCCTCAGGGCCTGGACGGATTGCTGTCATCACCGAAAAAAATGAATTCCCAAGTTTATCAAGACATTTTGCATAAAAACCTAAGGCCATCTGTCTGCTAACTGAAGCTCAACAGAGGATGGGTGAAGCAACAGGACAATGACCCAAAGCATAGAAGTAAATCAACAATGGAATGGCTTCAACAGAAGAAAATACGGCTTCTGGAGTGGCCCAGTCAAAGTTCTGACCCCAAAGCGATTGAGATGCTGTGGCATGACCTCAAAAGAGCGATTCACACCAGACATCACAGGAATATTGCTGAACTGAAACAGTTTTGTACAGAGGAATGGTCCAAAATTCCTCCTGGCCGTTGTGCAGGTCTGATTTACAACCACAGGAAACGTTTGGTTGAGGTTATTGCTGCCAAAGGAGGGTCAACCAGTCATTAAATCCAAAGGTTCACATACTTTTTCCACCTTGCACTGTGAATGTTTACATGTTGTTTTCAATAAAAACACGAAAATGTTTATTTTTTGTGCGGCATTAGCTTAAGCAGACTGTTTGTCTAGTGATGTGACTTTGATGAAGATCAGAACATATTTTATGACCAATTTAGGCAGAAATCTAGGTAATCCCAAAGGGTTCACATACTTTTACCTGAAACTGTACATTGTATGTTGACTTTAATCTCAACTTTTGAGTTTTTTCTCAACATTTTCACTTTAATTTCACAATTTCGACTTTTATCGTGAAATTGTATTTCAACTTTGTCTACATTTCAGCTTTTATCGTCTTTTTTCCTTTTAGCTCAAAATGTCATCTGTATGTTTGTCATCTCAACTTAAAATGTCATGTGTGAAAAATCCACACAAATTCAAAAAAATGATCATTTTTACCTCTGTTATTTCCGGCGTCTGTTTGTTTTATTTATTTTTTTGTTTGTTTCTCTGTTAGCAACATTGCTCAAAAAGTTATGGACAGATTCAATGACCTTTTCAGAAAATGTCCGGATTTGGACAAGGAACAAAAATTAGATTTTTGGGAGTGATCTGGATCACGTGTGGATCCGCCATGACGAAAAACGAGATTTTCATGACTAACTACTGAACTAAAATAGATATCATTATGAATCACAGGCGAATGTCTGCGCTACTCGTTTGAATCTAAAATGTCTCTAATATTCTTCCGTACAGATGAATAAAGCACTGAAACAGTCTGGATGTTGCGTTAAGAGAGACGTTTCATCTTTCTGTTGGTTCTCTGGAAGCCCACAGCCCTAACTAACTTCACTGTCAGTCAATGTGACAGAGTTACGTAGAGTATCCAGCTGTTTAGCAAGGACCAAGCAGATTATACCATGTGAGAATTTGGTCAGTGATGGCTGTAATGTCTGCAGACTCACTTGACTTTAGAGAAGACGATGTCCACGTCAGTGCCGGTTACATTCTTGCCGTCGATGATCTTGCAGTCTTTGCACAGTTTGGCCCAGTTCTTCCCGTTCAGCTCCTTTCCCGTCGCCTTTGTGTCTCCATGGATGGCAAACTTCTTAAAAGACACCAAGAGCTGCTCCATATCTGTGCTCTCTGCCATGATGGGAAAATATCTACAAAGCAAGACAGAGCAGAAGAACCACAAAGTGAATGATGGCCAATAAAATCACATTAGCAAGCCATCTCCTCGAGCAATGACCAAATAAGAGATGACTTTAATCGAATGTCCTTGAGACATCAACACCCTGCAGCATTATGATGATCAACAGGCCACACTATCAGACCGCACTACCAATGCCAAAAGTCCACAAACTGGCCAACTGGGCCACACTGGACATAGATGGGCCCTTCCTAATGTGGTTTAGTTATGCAAACCCATATTGAGAGCCCAACAGTTAGGTCTCTTTGACCTTGTAAAATTATAATACTACGGAAAAAGGGCAGTTGCATTTTAGAAAAACAGGAGCTTAAGTTATAAAATAGGCTACATTTTCCTGAAGGAAACATAGGAAATACATGTATTTGGGTTAAAGGTAAATTTTGGTGAAATGGTTTGACCTTAGGATGGGCCAGTTTTAACCTTCACCATTTCAGTTGACAGTAGGGATGGGAATTGATATGATTTTATTGATAACAATGCTATTAACAATCCTGCTAATCGATCCAATTCAAAGTCAATGAAAGTTTATTTATGCGTTCATACAAATTCAATTGCAGCTCAAAGTGTTTTACATCAAGACAAAAAAAGATTGACAAAGGTTGTATATATCTGTCTGTCTGTCTGTCTGTCTGTCTGTCTGTCTGTACATATATATGTGTACATATATGAAGCGAAGCCTGCAAGCTAGTTCAGGCAGACAACTTGAGCTGCTCTGCTATGCATATGCACATGTCACGTCACACTCCTCTCATCCATCCTCCAATCACACTCTCCACCTCTCAATTTGGCAGTATATTTAAACTGGGAATTAATTTACCCATCTCTCCCTCTACCCAGCAACATCTATGCTGCCAAACATTTGTGCTGCGTATTCTTTCACCCCCACCTTCACCCCAGCATCCACCTGCAGGCTCCAGGGGTGTTCATATGTTTTGTAATCACTCCTCCATGCCTTCATGTAACCCTTTCTGCAAGGAGTGATGAGACTGGAGCCTGGATGCCAAACCTATAACATGTTTTTGCTGCTACAATAAAACAATTAAACTAGAGCTGCAACAATTCCTCGAATAATCTCGATTAATCGATGACAAAATATCTTTGAGGCAAATTGTGTGCCTCGAAGCCTCGTTTAATATATAATTATACATATAAAATATATATCTGGACTACTATACAGTGCACGGTGTTTGACACAGATGGTAATTTCTGTGGCACAACGCGCCTGCTACCTCTGCTGCTGCGCGGCTTGTAAAATCATGAAGGAAGAGAAAAGAGAGGGACAGAAAGGAGAGAGTCCGCAGAAGAAATTGCAGAGAGTGTCCCAAGTGTGTGGTCACTACAAGAAGGGACGAAAAGAAAACAGCGCAGTGTGTCAGATGTCAACTGGATTTAGCTTAGCACGTAGCTTAGCATGATAGCACATCGTCACTGCTGCAGCACGTCAACAGTAAACATCCGGTCTGTGCATCCTCAGAGCGACACAACAGGACGCCACTCATGATACATCAACAGAAGCAGCTAATGTGATTAATAACTGAGATATGGGCGAGTAAATAACTTTGATTAAGGCTCCGTGTAAAGGCAGGTTCAGAACGTAAATCAATGCGGAGGCTACTTGCCCAGAATCATGTGTATTTTGTTCACATACTTTTCACATCCAATAACTTTACATTTAATTTGATTGCAGAGAGTAGAACAGGAAACACTGACAGTGAGTAGAGGAGGCAGGTGTAGGGAATGCTTTCATATGTTATAGAAATGTACATTAGCTAGTTAAATTGTCTTAGTATCTAAGTATGATATTTGGTCCTAGAAATAAAGTAAGCAAAATAAGATCATCAATATGGTACAGTAGTAAAGACAATAATTTAGAAAAAAGGGAGAAGGTGGAATACAAATAAAATAAAAATAACCAAACTTATAAAAAAAATACTGAAAAAAGATATGGGCCAGAGTAAAAATAAAAGTATGTATATGTGTGTGTGTATATATATATATATATATATATATATATATATATATATATATATATATATATATATATATATATATATATAAAACACACATCTCCCACACCCACACACACCAAAGCACACATCTCCCACACCCGACACACACCAAAACACACATCTCACACACACCAAAACACACATCTCCCACACCCTGACACACACCAAAACACACATCTCCAACACCCTGACACACACCAAAACACACATCTCCCACACCCCGACACACACCAAAACACACATCTCACACACACCAAAACACACATCTCCCACACCCCGACACACACCAAAACACACAAATCTCACACACACCAAAACACACATCTCCCACACCCCGACACACACCAAAACACACATCTCCCACACCCCGACGAACACCAAAACACACATCTCCAACACCTCGACACACACCAAAACACACATCTCCCACACCCCGACACACACCAAAACACACATCTCCCACACCCCGACGAACACCAAAACACACATCTCCAACACCCCGACACACACCAAAACACACATCTCCCACACCCCGACAAA
Organism: Scarus forsteni; assembly: GCA_036419115.1. Classification (NCBI taxonomy): domain Eukaryota; kingdom Metazoa; phylum Chordata; class Actinopteri; order Labriformes; family Labridae; genus Scarus; species Scarus forsteni. The sequence continues at coordinate 2,067,220 of JAZDUH010000443.1, read as the reverse complement.
CACCAAAACACACATCTCACACACACCAAAACACACATCTCCCACTCCCCGACACACACCAAAACACACATCTCCCACACCCCGACGAACACCAAAACACACATCTCCAACACCTCGACACACACCAAAACACACATCTCCCACACCCCGACACACACCAAAGCACACATCTCCCACACCCCGACACACACCAAAACACACATCTCACACACACCAAAACACACATCTCCCACACCCCGACACACACCAAAACACACATCTCCAACACCCCGACACACACCAAAACACACATCTCCCACACCCCGACACACACCAAAACACACATCTCAAACACACCAAAACACACATCTCCCACACCCCGACACACACCAAAACACACATCTCACACACACCAAAACACACATCTCCCACACCCCGACACACACCAAAACACACATCTCCCACACCCCGACGAACACCAAAACACACATCTCCAACACCTCGACACACACCAAAACACACATCTCCCACACCCCGACAAACACCAAAACACACATCTCACACACACCAAAACACACGTCTCACACCCCGACACACACCAAAACACACATCTCCAACACCCCGACACACACCAAAACACACATCTCCAACACCCCGACACACACCAAAACACACATCTCCCACACCCCGACACACACCAAAAAACACATCTCCCACACCCCGACACACCAAAACACACATCTCCCACACCCCGACACACACATTCCAACACCCCGACACACACCAAAAAACACATCTCCCACACCCCGACACACCAAAAGACGCAACATGTCCCACACACCAAAACACACGGACACATACCAAAACACGCAACATGTCCCACACACCAAAACACACGGACACACACCAAAACACACATGTCCCACACACCAAAACACACATCTCCAACACCCTGACACACATCAAAACACACATCTCCCACACTCTGACATACACCAAAACACACATCTCCCACACCCCGACACACACCAAAACACACATCTCCCACACCCCGACACACACCAAAACACACATCTCCAACACCCCGACACACACCAAAACACACATCTCCCACACCCCGACACACACCAAAACACACATCTCCCACACCCCGACACACACCAAAACACACATCTCCCACACCTCGACACACACATTCCAACACCCCGACACACATCAAAATACACATCTCCCACACTCCGACACACCAAAAGACGCAACATGTCCCACACACCAAAACACACATCTCCCACACCCCGACACACACCAAAACACACATGTCCCACACTCTGACATACACCAAAACACACATCTCCCACACCCGACACACACCAAAACACACAACATGTCCCACAACCTGACAGACACCAAAACACACATCTCCAACACCCCGACACACACCAAAACACACATCTCCCACACCCCGACACACACATTCCAACACCCCGACACACACCAAAAAACACATCTCCCACACCCCAACACAACAAAAGACGCAACATGTCCCACACACCAAAACACACGGACACATACCAAAACACGCAACATGTCCCACACACCAAAACACACGGACACACACCAAAACACACAACATGTCCCACACACCAAAACACACATCTCCAACACCCCGACACACACCAAAACACACATCTCCAACACCCCAACACACATCAAAGCACACATCTCCCACACCCCGATACACCAAAAGACGCAGCATTTCCCACACAAAAAACACACGGACACACACCAAAACACGCAACATGTCCCACACACCAAAACACACACACACACGCACCAAAAGACGCAACATGTCCCACACACCAAAACAGACGGACACACACCAAAACACGCAACATGTCCCACACACCAAAACACACGTCTCACACCCCGACACACACCAAAACACACATCTCCAACACCCCGACACACACCAAAACACACATCTCCCACACCCCGACACACATCAAAATACACATCTCCCACACCTCGATACACCAAAAGACGCAACATGTCCCACACACCAAAACACACATCTCCCACACCCCGACACACACCAAAACACACATGTCCCACACTCTGACATACACCAAAACACACATGTCCCACACACCAAAACACTCCGACACACACAAAAACACATATGTCCCACAGCCTGACACACACCAAAACACACGTCCCACACACCAAAACACACTGATACACACCAAAACACACATGTCCAACAACCCGACACACACTAAAACACACATGTCCCACACACCAAAACACACTGACACACATGTCCCACACACCAAAACACACCGACACAAACCAAAACCCACAACATGTCCAACACACCAAAACACACAACATGTCACACACCCCGACACACACCAAAACACAAATGTCCCACACTCCGACACAGACCAGTGTGTCGGGGTGTGTGAGATGTGTGTTTTGGTGTGTGTCGGGGTGTGGGAGATGTGTTTTTTGGTGTGTGTCGGGGTGTGGGAGATGTGTGTTTTGGTGTGTGTCGGGTGCGATTACACACACATTGATGCAATCCCTAACACCGGTCCTCATAGTAACTGTAAGATTTACTCTCTGCTCACAGCTGCTGTTTAAAAAGTGTGACGTGTGAAGCTATGTGCCAATCAGAGGGTGAGGAGGGCGGGGCTTAAGTGACTGATGTTACGTTGAATGGTGAAGGGAATGTGAGGAGATGTATGGATGTGCGTGTGCTGGAATGTGTGAAGGTGTCAGATTCCTGACAGTCGAGACGTTAAGGGCTTTTTGAGTCCAGGGAGTCAAATCTGTAAACTCAGAGTGAAATATTCAAACTCTGCAGTGCCTGGAAACCTTCAAGTTCTTTTTTAAAATAAACTAAAACATTTGGTTATGGAAGAAATACTTGAAGAGAAACTGAAGATCAGGGCAAACCATTTCCTTCTTTGTGGTCAAGTCCTGGACATTAAATACCAAAGACTGACCTGCTTTGTCAGACTTACTTTTACATGATCTTTTTTTACCTTACTTATTTTACTGTTTTAGTTCTACTGTTCTTATCCCCCTCATAGTTTCTCATTGTTTTAGTCCTGTTTTTTTTTAACTCTTCTTGTTTTGCTGTACTCCCTTTTTTATTATCGTTATTTTAATTCCATTTTAATTAGATTTTATTTCATCTCCGATACGATATCAGCAGGAATCATACAGACTTTGATTAATTATTTTGTAGTTTGGACTGTAATAAAGGGCTTGATCAGGTTAGATTACTCAAACAGAGAAGAGTAGTCAGAAATAGTAGGTATGAGAAAAACAGACCCATTTGTTATTAACCTTTGGGTTCAGTACATTTAACCTTAAACATAAGAATAAAGTACAGTTAAATAAAATAAATAAAAAATAAATTAGAAGACCCTGAAAAGTAACCTCAAGAAATCTAATATAAACAAAAACATATTTTTAAACTGTTTAACTAAAACATAAGCATGTTCTATAACTGAATTAAAAAAAAAAGTTATATATTTTTTATATAGTTATATATAAAAAAATATATATATTTTTTGTTGCTGATATAGGACAGATATCTGATATAAAAAATTTCTGCTCCTCCATTGTCAAGTTGTTGTTTTTGATATATTTATTGGATAGAATTTATTGCCTGAACATTTTTTTCCTTTTTTATTGATATTTGGTCATTGAGCAGCAGTAACACTGAAAGAATTTCTGTAAATAATGCAGGGGTCCTGAGTGCGTCTGACATTTTTTCTTGGTCGCCCTGGTGCACCAGGGTGAAAACATGGATTTCTGTCAAGCACATCGTCTCTCTCTCTCTGTCTCTCAAATCTAAAGTTTAGAACTTGATTAAGTACATTTCAATATACCTAAAAATATTTATAGATTATAAGTTGACAAAGGTAACTGTAGGAGAGTAAAATTAGCAAAAAACGGACAAAACACAGCGCCCGCTTCCTCTCATTTCTTTACCTCCGTTCTTGCTTCATAGGCAGCAAGCTGTAGGTCTGCCCACACACATGCACACACCAAACACACACACACACACACACACACACACAAACACACAGCTCTTAGTAATCATCCAATCAGCTGTTAGCAAGCAAATGAGCCCAGACTGTGGTGTCAGGTTTCAGCACAGAGTGGTAACTCTGAAGAAGCAGCAAAGCTCTGACAAATTAGTCTTAGAGACTGTCAGATAATTAATAATGAACAACAATAACAAATAAAACAAAGTAACATTAACTATAACATCTTTATTTGTTCAGTCCTTTGTCCTGCTAAAGGGGAGTTTCTCAGTCACACAGGAACAGAGGTGAGTGTTCACGTCCACTGAGGACAAATGACCTGACTGACAGACCCCGACTGAACATAAAGCTGGGCTGTAAATTAAAAAAAAAAACAGCCAAAACAAGAAAAAAAAAAAAAAAAAGAAAAAAGTCATAAAATGTTCTGCACTAAATGATGTTTTTTTTCTTATAAATAAGTTTGAGAATTTTTTTTTTATTATTATTATTATTTACCTTAGTTTCAGTTTTGTAAATATTGACTATAGTGTGTGAAGTCTTTTTCTAGGTTCAAATTTATTGGAGAATAAGACCATCCAGTAAAATGTTATGTTGTTGTTTGTTTAAAATCTGGATATTTATTTCATTTTTCAGTTCAGTACAGCACCTTAAACATTAGCTCTTTTTATTTTGAAATATTTTATTTAACTTGAGATGTTTGAGTTTGAAATGTTAAATTTCAGTTCAGTAAAGCACTTTAAGCACTTTTATTTGGAAATGTTTTATTTTGTTTAATGTTTTAGTTTGAATTTGTAAAATTCATTCTTTGAAGCACTTTAAACGCTCTGTTTTTCTTTAACATATAACTTTGCTTCAAATAAAGAAAATTATTTCTTTACATCTTATTCTTGTTGAAAAAGCATTTACATTATATAAAATTTATGGAGAGATAAAATGGTGACCATATGGCGTCAAAGGTGACACTGAAAAATTTGGGTGCACCTTAAAAATTATTTTAGGTGCACCGTTGCAACCAATGCAAAAAGTTAGTCTGGAGCCTTGTAATGTTTTCTTTTTTTTTTTTCTTTTTTTTTTTTTTAACTTTGTTGCTTTATTCTTCTTATGTTCCAAATAAAGATTATCAAATCAAATAAAAATTGCTTAATCCCGCGACCTTCTTGCTAACACTTGGCCTCTCGCTGCAGTTTGCCTGTCGGTCAGTAGAGGAGTGGTAGAACAACCATCAGTGGTTGATTTCAGGATTATTTCAGGGGTTTTCTGCATGTGTGAATGGGGTTATAGAAACTCCAAACATCAGTGAGTGAATGTGAGGCTGAAGGACTCGATGTGACGTCCAGTGTAGAAAGAGTTTGAGTCATCAGAGAGACTTGCAGCTGGATAAGCTTTAACTTTTACCATTAAAAATAACATTTAAAAATTTACTCACTGCTACGATCTGTAGGCACAAACTGGCTTAGAATGTTTATCAGGCCACAAAACCTCCATGTTGTCTCGTTTCCAGCAGCAACTGTGAGCAGACTTTATTAACTCCTGTGGTAGCGAAGCAGGGAGAGCAAGTATGCTCCCCTGTTGAGTTTACTGCTCTGTAAAATGTCTGGGAAATGATTTTCAGGAGCCCCTGCAGTCACTCGGTTTGTACTGAGAAGTAGTGGTCTGTGTGGAGCTGGTTTGTTATGGAATGAGATTTATGTTATTATTAAACAACACTTTACAAAGCAAGAAACGCTTTAGGAAAACAAAAATTAACCATAAAGTGATAAATTGCAACCAAAATATAGATTCAATCGGAATTTTGCTTGCGTTGACATTTTTGTGTTTGTACTCTACAAGTGTTCTTTGTGCTTACTGGTGCTGGACAGATTCACTTTTCTCCGAATTTGATTTTTTGCCATTTTTTACGTGCTGAATGGATTTAAATTGGGATTCTAAGATATTGCCATTATGTGCAATATTTAGTTAGCTTTTTTAACACCGGTGAAAAATATGAACAGTGACGTTTCCTACGGACTATATCAAGAAAATTAAACGTCACATGTGAGTCCGTTTTTAGGATTTATTCAGCAATATATTTTAACCAGCTGTTTAAACTCTCTCTTCAAATGCCTGGACTGCATGGAAAAGCAGTGGTAATCAATACAGAAAATATCTGACACCCTTCTAACAAAATGAGATAGAATGATGGTAGAGATGCACAAAGTAAAACATGTTGCCCTCTGCACGAGAAAAGCGGTAACTTTTTTCTGGTCCGACTTATTAACACAGACTAAACAGGGCTCCAGAGTGCAACATTTGTGAAGTGCACCCAACATTTATTCTTGGGTGCACTGGTGCACCAAGAAACGGACAAGACACAGCACCTGCTTCCTCTCTTTTCTCTGTCACTGCATTGCATCTTCACAGGCAGCAGGCTGTGGGCCCACCAAAACACACAGACACACACAGCCCTCAGTAATCATCCAATCAGCTGTTAGTATGCAAATGAGCACAGGCGGAGCCTGACTGTGATGTCAGGTTTTACCACAGAGCGGTTACTCTGAAGAAGCAGCGTAAGTCTGCCAAATCCGTCTTAGTGACTGTCAGATAATTAATAATTACCAACAAAAACAAGTCAAAGTAACCTTTAATATAACATCTATACTTGTTTATTTCTCCTGTTATGGGGGAGTTTCTTAGTCACACAGACACAGAGATGAGTGTTCACCTCCACTGAGGACAAATGAACTGACTGACAGACACCGACTGAACATAAAGCTGTACAGCAAAAAAAAAATCCACAAAAAGAGAGAAAGTAAAGAGACTCATGAATTGTTTTGTCCTAAATGTTGTTTTCTTTAATTAGTTTGAGAATTCTTTTTTTATCATTTACCTTAGGTTCAGTTTTGTAAATATTGACTATAGTGTGTGAAGTCTTATTCAGGGTTCGTATTTAACGGAGGATAAGACCATACAGTTAAATGTTATGTTGTTGGTTGTTAAAATCTGGATATTTATTTTATTTTTTAGTTCTGTATAGCATCTTAAGCATTAGCTCTTTTTCTTTTGAAATATTTTATTTAACTTGAGATGTTTGAGTTTGAAATGTTAAATTTCAGTTCAGTAAAGCACTTTAAGCACTTTTATTTGGAGATGTTTTATTTTGTTTAATGTTTTAGTTTGAATTTGTAAATTTCCTTCAGTGAAGCACTTTAAACACTGTTTCTCTTTTTAATATATAATTTTGCTTCAAATAAAGTCAAGTATTTCTTTACATCTTATTCTTGTTTAAAAACTCATTTACATTATATAAAAGTAAGGTGAGTGATAAAATGGTGACCTAATGGCGTTAAAGGTGACACTATGAAAAATCTATAATTAATAGGAAAATATTTTGTAAAAAAAAAAATCCATCAATTTTTATCAAATAAAATATATTTACTCAACCAAAAAAAAGAACTTTCTCTTGATCATTACCTTCTTCATTAACTTACTGTATAGACATTTCACAGTAGGTGACTATATTTTATGGTTAAATGTAGTTAATTTTACAAGAATACATTTACAAAAATCAGTCTTCTTGTCTTCTCTCACTCCTGAGTCCATGCCAAGCAGAAAGACTCCATGCTTTTGACTGTGTGTGAAGTAACTAATAAGCTTAGCTCACACACTGAGAGTCAATGGGTAGTGTAAGCCTGCCTCTGCCTACGGTCATCAGATAAACTAAGCAGCAACTCTAAACTGAGTTTAGCAGCTCCCTCCTTTTTCATTTTTTCATTTGACTTTGTTTGTTTTGCTTGGCTTCTCATTTTGTTTCATCTATTAGAATAACCGGTCTGCTTTTATGTTATATTACCAGTTTTATTTGTCTTAGTCTCTGCCTGTGTAGTTTGTTTTTACATCTTATTCTTGTTTAAAAATCATTTACATTATATAAAAGTTATGGAGAGTGATAAAATGGTGACCCTATGGCATTAATGGTGATATATAACAAAAAAAATCGATGTAAAAAATATCAAACAAAAAAATTCAGATTCTTATATGAATTGATTTTTTGTCCCACCCCTACTGGAGCAGATGTGAAAGATATGTCGGAGCAGCTCGACACACAAACATGTGGCAGAAAGATTGTGGAAACACACGGAGATGATCATCTGATGCTGTCAGTCAGTTTAGGAAGAATCAGGCGATCTCTGAGGGAAAAGGTCGGGAGCTACTGCATAAGAGGAGTAGATTGATGATTAGCACATGTTGGAGTTCATCCAGGACAGTTCACATCAGCATGGAGTCGTTTTACATCTTTATGACGGCCCAGGTCTCGTAAAGCTGCTTTATGCCCCTGCTCCGTCTGAGTGGGACGGTGTGAAGAGTCACCTCATTAACAGGTGACCGAGCCAAATAAGTGTGGAAGTTTAACGGTGAACATGTCTTTGTTTGGTTTTTAGTAAAGATCTATCTGTTGTATGTTGCTCTTTAAACAGTAAGGACATTTTTTGCTTCAAATATCTCTTGTAGCATGTTTTGGCAGTTAATTTTGTCACTTTATAACATGTACGCCTGGTATCACTGCAGCTCTTCATACATCAAAACATCTGGTAGATGTCACGGTCATTGTCAAGTATGTAGGCGCCACGAGCCTGAGGCTAAAATAAACAAAAATGGTTCAATAGTTGACCGTTTGACTTAAACACGAAAAAATACATTTTCAACAAATTATTTATTTTTAAACTTTTGTTCCTTCCTCTTCATTGAGCAACATTTTGGTTTGAAGATATGCAAGTCAACCAGCTGGTTGGCTTGACCATTTAGGGTTATCTTTGACATTAATGGATTTCTTTCATTTCTGCAACAAAGATTTTGCATTTGTGTATGAATACATCTCAGAGAGCAAATTTAGATGTGTAACAGCTGACCCATTTGTCTGAGGAAACAACAGGGTTCCCACTCATCCTGGAAATCCTGAAAAATGATTGGCCAATTTTCCAGTCATGGAAAAACATATGGAAAACGAGGAAAACAGTCAAATGTCCTGGAAAATCATTTAGCTTCCTTCTTCCTTGTTAGTGAAGAAAAATCTAACACAGGAAATGAAGTCAAAATGTAGAATAACATGTAAAAACTCAAAACAATGTTGACAAAAAAATTTATTCAAAAATCGCAAATAAAATTTAAGTTACATACACAGTAAATCAACAAAATATGCTCATAAAAAAGCAAAGTAAATAAAGATAAAACTGTAAGTATAAAGTTATAACAGTAAGACACTTCATAAAAGCCAGACTATAAAGATAGCTAGCAGAAACTTTTATTCCTGATAGTTAGAAATAAATAAATTTTAAGTTCATTATGATTCAGTTGAGCTACCCAGAGCTATTAGTCATCAACCTTTTATCTTTTTTTTTCAATGTCTAGATTAACCTGAGAATTGCCCACACCACACCAATATTGTAACGGGGGGAAAATGTCCTGGAATAGTCCTGAAAAAGTCCTGGAAAATTATTTCTCGAAAAGAGTGGGAACCCTGAAACAATGCTTTTGTCATCATTTTTTTTTTTCCAACTACATTTTAAATGTTAATGTGGAAAGAATTTTCAAACTTGAATGTATGCTCTTAATGTTAGATTTTCTAAGGTGCTTTGCAGCAACGATATATCTCCAATTTTTTTTCTAGTTTTCAAACAGTTATACCCACCCAGTGGATACATATTGGGGTTGCAAATGCTATTCATGGAGGTGAATAAGCAACAACAAACAAAGGCAGGCTTACAACATTTTTAATACACCGGTATGGTGACAAAAAGGCAACTGCATGGTTACAATGCCAGTCAAAGGGTTAAAGGGATGCACCAACTTTTTTGTCTTATTATGTCTTGCCTCACTCCTGAGTCCATGACAGGAAGATTGACTCCACTCTTTAGACTGTGCGTGCAGTAACAAGGAAGAGATGGAATAAGCACGCCCACTAATTAGCTTAGCTCAAACACTGGGAGTCAATGGGTAGCGTTAGCCTGTCTCAGCCTACAGTCATCAGATAAACTCTTCAGCTACTCTAAATGGTCCTGTGTGCTTGTTGTGACTCGTTTTTTTTTTTTTATCATATTATGTTACGCTTATTTTTTTTAGACTAAGATTAGCTCTTATGTAATTTTTCTAAAGAATTTTTATTATTTTTTTAAGCAATAGTAAACATACGCTACCAAACGAAAACAAGACAGGACAAATCATCTCAGCTCATAGATTCCCAGTCAAACTAACAGGTGGAAGGGTTCACACAAAATATGCATAAAAATACATAGACATCAATCCCAGTACAGATAGAAATAAAAAATATATTAATAAAAATAAATAACGATATATAAATTCAAATAAATAAATAGAAAAGAAAAAAGAAAAAACGGCCACTATTTGGTACATTTCCAGCTTTTATCTAAACAAACCCTCTAGTGAGAAGCACTTTCCTGCTTCTATCCCGAACATGCTTGTTAGTGGGTCAACAAAACACAGCCTCTGTTATGACGAGAAGAAGATTGATATGGAGAAGGATTTCTTCAGGGTTCAGTTTCATATCTAATCCTTTTTTCAAAATTTCACAAAGTGCTGATCTTTCTCTCTCAACTCTGTTTCTTATTTGTTTTTTATAACAATACAGACGGAAACTAAGACAAATAACAAGACAGGTAACATAACATAAAACCAGCTTGTTATTTTAATAGAAAAAACAAAATGAGAAGCCAAGCAAAACAAACAAAACAAAACAAAGAAAAAAAGTCAAATGAAAAAATAAAAAGGAGGGAGCTGCTAAACTTTGTTTAGAGTCGCAGTTGAGTTTATCTGATGACCGTAGGCAGAGGCAGGCTAACACTACCCACTGACTCTCAGTGTTTGAGCTATGCTAGTTAGTTACTTCACGCACAGTCTTAAGCATGGAGTCTCATGCCATGGAGTCAGGAGTGAGAGAAGACAAGAAGACTGATTTTTGTAAATGTATTCTTGTAAGTTATCTGCATTTAACCATAAAATATACAGTCACCTACTGTAAAATGTCTATACAGTAAGTAATGAAAAAAGGTAATGATCAAGAGAAAGTCCTTTTTTTTTGTTTGAGTAAATGTATTTTATTTGACAAAAATAGATGTTTGTTTTTTCCTTATAAATGATCAGTAAAACAATTATGATCAGTAAAACAATTAAAGATATAGTAATTAAAATTAAACACAGCACGTTAACTGTGATTTAAACTACATTAAAAGAAGTTGTAGAATAAATTATGATCATGATACTGTAAATGAAAAAATGGTAAGGATACTGTTTTTTTATTATACAGTAATTATGCTGTAAATTGAAAGACAGTAATGATACATCAAATAAAAAGTCCAGTAGTTAAGCTATTGTAGAAATACAGTATAATGCTGTAAATTAAAATAGTCATGCTACTGTAAAGATATTTGCAAACAGTTGTTGTAAATTTTACAGTAAGTTACTGGCAACAAGATGCCAGTAAATTACTGTAAAATTTACAACAACATTTTGCAGTGTATGTTTGTATACCTTGAATTTTTCAAGTGACGTCACTGAGGTTCCCTGCAAACAATTCAGTGATGTCCATCCACTGTGACGAAGACGATGTCCACACGTCGGGTATTTTTAAAACGGAAGTTCTGAAGCTGTGGGTTAGCTTGAAGCTACGGGTTAGCTTGTCGATGTAAGACATCTGGTCAGGCTCCAGTGTAGGGCTGAACAATTTAGTGTTTTGAATCATGATTTTTGACAATGCAATCTTGTGATCGCAAAAGCAGCAATTTTTTGCAGTGCTCCTGATTGACCCGGGGTCTGTTGTGTGATCTATTTAACATATGGTTTTACAAATTTGCAGCAATTTGCATTTACAAAAGTGATTGTAAGCAGCAAAAGTTTTAATATCAAGTCTGTGCACAATTTGTCTTGATGTTATCATAACTGGTATCATGTAACATCTCATGTGGCGAAATATTTCTTAAAGTCTGTGATTTGAGATCAACAAACACTTAAAACAAAGGTTTTTTTTCATGCCATTAAGTCAAGAGCTGAGCCACCAGAAAAGTAAAAATAATCCAACTGATCCCAGTGATTAAAAATATGGAAAGCTGAATTCTCAATTTACTTTAAACAAAAACTTTATTGAAATATTTTGTTGCAGTGTGCTGTATCAATGTTTAAAATAAAACATATTGCAGCAAAATATTGAAATACGTAGGCTAGTTGCAATTTCACTATTTAACACCCATACTGCAGCATTAAGTTATTTTCTGAGTGTTAAAAAGGAAAAGGTTGTCTTAACAGATACAGTATTTCAAAGCACTCATTCGGTCTCTTTAAAGAATATATTTGTTTTTTTCTTCTTTATCAGTGCCTTATAGGACACTATCTGAATGTGAGCACACAAAATATGTTCTGGATAAACTCATTAACTACTTAAACTTAATCTTATTTTTAGATTCTTTGCAAGTCTTTCCTCACCAGTTATCTTAAAAATAGTCAGGTAACTTTGTAAATTGCAAAATAAAACAAAAACCTTCTCCTGCATCTTTTGCATATCAAGAGAGAAATAATTTGATTTCTTTAACTCTGAATGTTGCAAAATTTGACTCAGCTGTAGACAAGAAAAACATCTGCATCTAGTTTTTGCACATTTTGGAGCCGAGTTAAGCCTCATCCTGACTTAAAACATTCCTAATTTATTGCAATAATGAGTGAAAGGATGCAGATCCAGCCTTACCTGTATGCCCAGCGTCCTCCTTGCTCTGTCCCGGCTTCACCTCCGTCACTCCTCTCCCTCTTCTGGCCTTCAGGAGCGGTCGCAGCATTCAAATGAGCTCTGCAGAGCTGAGGGCTTGTTATCATCTGTTTATCCCGTCACCATGACCACATGGTCCTATCCCACATCAGGAGAGGGCAGGACAAAATACAGGAAGGAGAGGAGAGAAGGGGTGAGGAGAGGAAGCAAGAGGAGAGGAGAGAAAACCAGAGAGGTGAAGTGGGTCCATGTGGACTTGCATTTATGCTACAGTCCAGATGCAGAGTCTGAGAGCAGAGCTTTTGTGAGAGTAACGATTGAACTTCAGCCACAGTGAACAATCCTTTCTCCTAAGCCTTTGTGCCAAAACGATCAGTTTCCCAGTAGAGGTGTGAAAAAATATCGATACGGCAATATATCACAATACTTTGCCATCTGTTATGATATCCATATTTCAAATCTTAATATCATTTTGTTTTTTTTAAGTCAAACTCAAAGTTATATATGTAGCACCTCTCAGGGCTCCAGATTGCGACCATTTTGGTTGCATATGCGCCAAAAATTTGTAAGAGTGCGCCTAAGAATTTTTGTTGGTTGCACTAGTGCACCTAGCACTCCCGGGTGAAAACACTGACTTCTGTCGCAAGTGCACCATCTCTCTCTCTCTCTCAAATCAAAAGTGTATAAAATGAGAAAGCACATTTCAATGTACCTACAAACGTAATATAGCCTATTAAAGTTGACAAAAGTAACTTCAGTAGCTGAAAATCCGCCAAAAAAGGAACTAAATGCAGCGCCTGCTTCCTTGAATTTCTGTCTTTTTGTTTACAGCAGGGCCAACACACACAGCCCTCAGTAATCATCCAATCAGCTGTTAGTATGCAAATGAGCCCAGACTGTGGTGTCAGGTTTCAGCACGGAGCGGTAAGTCTGAAGAAGCAGCGAAGCTCTGCCAAATTCATCTTAATGACTGTCAGATAATTAATTACCAACAAAACAAGTCAAACAAAGTTGTTTAATTTAACATCTATACTTGTTTCGTCCTTTCTCCTGTTAAGGGGGGAGTTTCTTAGTCACACAGGCACAGAGATGAGTGTCCACATCCACTGAGGACAAATGACCTGACAGACAGACCCTGACTGAACATAAAGCTGTGCCGTAAAGTAGAAAAAAAAAAAAGTGAAAAAGTCATAAAATGTTCTGCCCTATACGTCATTTTTTATAAATAAGTTTGAGAATTGTTTTTTATTATTTACCTTAGCTTGAGTTTTGTAAATATTGACTATAGTGTGTGAAGTCTTATTCTAGGTTCAAATTTATTGGAGAATAAGACCATCCAGTTAAATGTTATGTTGTTGGTTGTTAAAATCTGGATATTTATTTTATTTTTCAGTTCAGTATAGCACCTTAAACATTAGCTCTTTTTCTTTCGAAATATTTTATTTAACTTCAGATGTTTGAAATGTTAAATTTCAGTTTAGTAAAGCACTTTAAGCACTTTTATTTGGAGATGTTTTATTTTGTTTAATGTTTTAGTTTGAATTTGTAAATTTCCTTCAGTGAAGCACTTTAAACGCTCCGTTTTTCTTTTAATATATAACTTTGCTTCAAATAAAGAAGTATTTCTTTACATCTTATTTTTGTTTTTAAAAGCATTTACATTATATAAAAGTTACGGGGAGTGATAAAATGGTGACCTTATGGCATTAAAGGTGACACTGAAAAATCTGGGTGCACCTAATTTTTGTGCTGGTGCGCCTGAAATGTTTTTAGATGCACCGTTGCAGCCAATGCAAAAAGTTAGTCTGGAGTCCTGCCTTTTATACATACATACATGCAGCCCAAAGTGTTTTACATAGCAGCAGAACCTAAACAGGACATAATTTGCTTTTGCTTTTGTAAAAATAAAAACTTATAATCAGAGTTGGAAATAAAATACAAATTATAAATATGTATGCATGTGATTTTTTTTTTACATTTTGTCAGTAACTCAAAGCACTTTGTTCATCATCTGTTCATTTACAGTTTGAGCTGCACTGCAGGTTTGGATGCTTTAAATACTTTTTTAAAAGGGAAAACAGAATCCTTTCTTTGCAGCATTAGATTAAGTGACTTGGAGCACTTTATGTTTTCAGGTTAAGTGTATGTATGTAACACTGCATTTGAAATGGAAAGTTGTTTTCAATCAAATGGTTTTGACTTAATTTGTACTTTCAGTTTTGAGTATTAGTGTGTTATTTACATAAACATCATCTCTAGTTTTTTTTTTTTTTTTGGTTAACTGTAGAATATTACAATATATCATAATATTGTGATATCACAATATATCGGGATATTTTTGTATCATGAGGTTCTTGCCAATACTCTCATGTGCACGATTCATCCAAACCCCAGGACTCGCTATCAGAGCACAGCAACGAACAGAAACAGTGAATATAGGATATAATGTTTCTATTTGTATGTAAAGTCCGTCAAAATAGGTGATTAATCATCCTCATGAAACTTTTCTTTTTATTAAGTTTGAAAAAGCTTTTTATATCTGTGTACCGCGGGTCTCCCCTCTGTGGAGGCTGACATAACGATCAGTCATGTTGTCTACGGGTGGGTTTTGGGGACAAAAAGAGTGAAACCCGGTTTTTGAATATGAGTCTACAAAAGTTTACAAAACGTATAATCATCATCATAGCTGACCTATAACCTATCAAAATAGTAGTTACAAATATGGATGGAAAACCCTCACCTGGTAACTGTTGTAAATGATGCCCTGTTCACGATGCTGTTTGGCCTTAATGAATTTATATAATTAAAATAGATAACTCAGATTTATACAGTAATAATAATGACTATATATATATATATATATATATATATATATATATATATATATATATATATATATATATATATATATATATATATATATATATATATATATATATATATATATATATATATATATATATATATATATATATATATATATATATATATATATATATTGTGCAGGCCTAATATATATATATATTAGGCCTGCACAATATATCGTTTGAACATCGCCATCGCAATGTGCGGATGCGCAATAGTCACATCGCGCATGCAATGTGACTATTGCATTTCCCCCATTTATTGGGCAAATGAAAAAAAGCAACTGAAATTCAAACCTATTCTATTTTGTACAGAGACGTGACCTCCTGGATCCCTTTTATATACAGCAATCTTTATCATTCACAGATGAACCCCCTTAGCCTGGATTAAACTGTATTACATCAATACAATGGTGTCATTGTGAGTCAACCAAATTCTTCCCAAACAGAGCTATTCAAGTCATCTGGTGAAAATTCTTCTATTTTTAATATCGCAATATATATCGCAATATATCGCAAACCCCCCAAAAATCGCAGTTTTTTCCAATATCGTGCAGCCCGAATATATATATATATATATTTTCTCTCTCTAAAGAATAAACTGACTGGATTCTTCCATTATTAAGCAATGGAGAAGGAGTGGAAATTAAAAAGATTTACTTCATTCCACTCCTTCCATCCTTTTGAGATGTAAAAGAAATAAGTTAAACTGTGACACAGGTTGTTTACATTTGTTTTTGTATTGTTTGCTAAGGCTGCAGAATTTTCATTGAACTGATTTTTTTTGTTTGTCTGGAAAAAAAATTAAAAAAATTTTACATTTTCAAAATAAATATTAATTCATTCATTCAGTCTTCACCGGCTCTTGCAGCTTAGTGATGTGATGTTTTAGAAACAGACAGGCTCATTCCAAAATCTGAACACTAGATGTCGCTAAAATGCCAATTTTTGCACACGGCACCTTTAAATCTTCAAGGTGGTGGATCAAAAGTATCCTCTCAATAGAGAATTCTGTAATATTGGTATTTGTTTATCATTTAATGAAGAAATGTGATCCAGATCTGATTAAAGTGATGCCGTTAGCATCTATGCTAACCACTGTACAGTCAGTCACTTCCTGCTCCAAAGGTCTCTGATTGGTCATCCCACTTTGGTCGTCGTTGATTAGAGCTTGGAAAGAAGGGTCTGCCTGATGCTGCTGCACAAGAGTAGATAAATTCAGCATTAACACAGGAACAGCATAACATGATCTAAATATGGTCAGCTTTAACTTCATTGTTCAATCTAAATGTTTGAATATTAAAGTCTGATCTCTGTCTTGAAACACTGATCTTAGGATGATCAACATGCTTTAAGTAAATATGGGCCTCAGAAACAGACCTGATCATCAAGTCCGACCAGATCTTCTCCGACTGATCTCCAGTTTAAATAAACTCCGTCACATCTCTTTGTAATCCAGGATAATCTCCATGGCGACAGAGACACAAATAGTGGCGACCTGTGTGTTAGCGTGACTAGCTTGACTTTTAAAGGTGACCCACCAATCACCTGTTCTACCTTTTCAACACCTTTTTCAGCTGTGCTGTAAATAAAACATCTCTGTCGTGCCAGAGGATGTTCTTGAGGGTCGATCTCTTTGTGAGGCATGGACTCTCTAGAGATGCACAGTATTAGATTTTTTTCTGATAATCAATATGCCCGTGTTTATCCATGGTGATAAATGAACTGATAATTTCAGCCAAAAGCACACAGCCTTCACTTAATTAAAACTGATCTTTCCATTAGACTGTAATAGTTAACTTAGTTACTTAATAGTTAATGATGAAAAAAGCTGCACTTTCAGCACTGCCTTACTTAATTTAATCGACATTGGACTCCTATTGTCTATGATTATCAAATAATAACCGTTTAGAAAAATCAATAACTGTTTACACCTCATTTTTCTCCTCCTCCTCGTTCATTTCTCACTAATTTATATATTATTTTTTAGTGGTGACAATGTTGCCTGAAAGCTTTAGATGATAATATTAACCAACTATACACTTAAATGTTCCCACTAGTGCAGTTATCCGCATATATGATAGATGAATGGGGCGCAATGTCACATTAGTATAAAAGATCTGCAGCCATCATCAAGCGGAGCACTGTGTGGCAGTTTTTCAAACAAACTACCAGTGGAAATACGGCTTAGTGTAGGCTATGTCAGGCAAAACTGGCTTATACCAGCAGCACAGGATGCATGCCAAACCACCTGCGATGGAAACACCCGAACAAGTCGGAGGAAGAGACTGCTGCTGCTGCTATTGTGTTTGAGCGCAGCGCTCATAATCTTCCCCAAACGCAAATGTCGTGCAGCTGAAAACAAAAACTGTTAGTGGCTTGTTATTTTTTCCTGTATTATTACATGTTGTTATACATTATATTGTTTGTTGGTGCTCTGTCGGCTTCTCTCGACTTTCTCACAAATCCTCGCGTCTAAAGAGGACGAAGAAAACACATTTTTTCTGACAGTTTAGTGAATAATTCTAAGAGTCCCCCTCTACTTTTTTAACTTTGTGCATATAAAGGTGTAGGTTTTTCCTCTCACAGCTTACTTTGGCTTCTTTTTGAGTTGCTTTCTCTTGACAATTCCAGATTCTCCAGAAACTTTTACTATGAGACATATTAAATTCAGGCGTGGCTCTCGTTGTGAAAGAGGGATGCAGTTTGCTCTTTAAGTTTTAAATAATATTGTACAATAGTGAGCAAAAGTTAAAACAATGAATTAAAAAGAAGGTTAAACCTTTTTTCAGCTTTCACTTTAACATTTTCTTGTCTGTCATAATAATAAATTACTTTATTTTCAGCTCATTATACTTTCTGTCATAAGTAGGCCTAAGCCTTAAAATGGTGAGATGGATTGCCAACTTAAGTTCTGCTTGCTGAATAAAGGTTTTTGTCTGATAACTACTGTAATGTCTTTGATTTAATGGAATAAGGAGGTATTCTAAAGGTGCGTTCACACCGGACGCTACCTGTACTACCTCGGCGATCAGTCTCCATTCAAAGTCAATGTACAGCCGCGATGGGGCAGGGCTAACCCTCCCGCGATGCGACAAGACGACCACTTCACTCGTCGCGCGATGTCAAAGTTATAAAAAAGTTGATCTATTCAGCCGATGTTGTGTGTGGCTGTGTGGCATCAGCCAATCAGTGGTGTGTGTACGTGTGACGGTGCAGTTATTCATCCGGACTACAGGGCGGATGACTTCCTTCTAGGCAGAACTAATGTCAGTGAAGACATTTGCAGACGGACCGCGGTAAACTCACAGATGATGCTGCTGCATCATCAGCTGCAGAGTTTTGTGTCTGATAAGTGAGTGAAAAGGACACAGCTGGAATAATGTCCGCTTATACATCCTATTATGTGATATATGATATGATCACGGTAAAACTCAAGCGGACGTGACATCGCCGACTGACGGCCGACGCCAACGGCGACCAAACAGGTATTTATGGACGCGCGACGCTACATCTGTGGGCGACGCAACTTTGGTAGCTGGGTCGCTTGCAGTGTGAACGCACCTTAAAGGAGACTGAACCCTCTAGTGGTTTTAGATAGTGCAACTGCGTTTGAAAAAGATCATTAATCTCTGATGTGTAACTGTGTACACGAGACGTATACACTGTTGTAGTAAAAGTTGTACAAGTTCACATCCCTAGTATATATTGTATATTATATTTTTTGTTAAATCCATTTCAGTGAAATGTGTTATTACTGTTTATGAAAAAGCTGCTGTAATTACAATTTCCCAGTTTGGATCAATAAAATCTGTCTGTCTATCTATCTATCATGTTTTTTATGTAATGCAGTTATTCAATGATCCTGCTACAGCACTACAATACATATAAATATTTTACGCATCTGTCTATCATTCTGAACACTTTGTGCTTCCTTGCTTGCTACTTGTAATGTCACCTTTTCTACTCATTACAAGCATTTGGACCCTTACTATTCTGATTTATATACATGCTGGGTTTAAAAAATTAATGTTATCAATTTTAATTGATTTCCGTTTAAATGGTTTGTAATTGATCCATAAAATCCAAAGATGGATCTTTTAACTTGGGTAGTTTTTTCTTCATTGGTCATGCAGAGAAGCAGCCAGATTTTAACAACCAACAAAATAACATTTAACTGGATGGTCTTATAATCCAAAAAATCTAAACCTAGAATAAGACTTCACACACTATAGTCAATATTTACAAAACTGAAATGAAGGTAAATATGAAATAAAAACAATTCTCAAACTAATTCATGAAAAAGACATATAGGACAAAACATTTCAGGACTTTTTTTTCTCTTTTTTTTTTTTTTTTTAACTTTACAGCTTTATGTTCAGTTGGGGTCTGTCAGTCATGTCATTTCTCCTCAGTGAGCGTGGACACTCACCTCTCACCTGAGAAACTCCCCCTTAACAGGAGAAAGGACTAAACAAATATAGATGTTATATTAAATTTTACCTTGTTTTACTTGTTATTGTTGTTAATTATTAATTATCTGATGGTCACTAAGATGAATTTGTCAGAGCTTTGCTGCTTCTTCAGAGTTTTCCGCTCCGTGCTGAAACCTGACACCACAGTCAGGCTCGCCGGGTCCCATTTCCATACTAACAGCTGATTGGATGATTACTGGGGGCTGTGTGTGTCGGCGGGCTTGCAGCCTGTGAAGATGCATCGCAGGGACAGAGAAAAGAGAGGAACTTAAATTTGTGAAAGTGCACCTAACATTTTTCTTGGTGCACCAGGTGCGACCAAGAAAAAATGGACTCTGACCAATTTTGGGTGCATGTGCGCCCAAAATGGTTGAACTCTGGTACCCTGGTGTTACAGTATATTTTTGGGAGGAACAGATGCAAATTAAGAAAAACAGCTTTTAACTCTTGCTAAAATTAAACCCTTGGTTTTAAAATGTACCCCTGCAGTGATAAGAAACTGCATCAGTATTGTACATTTTTGTAATTTGCTGCTATTTTTGCCAATATGTGTGGCTGGTATATTGGCTGTCAATATCTGCAAAAGTTCCAGTATCTGCCGATACGATACTTAACTTTTCAGGCTGATAGTAATCTGATAATATTGAGCATCCCTAGCGGAATTAAATAGAAATGCAGAATATGAAGGAAATGGCTGACAATCTACTCTGAGCGGAAAACAAAACAAAATTGAATATGGGAAAACCTAACACAGATTTTACAGGGCCCTATATAATGTCTTTCTGATGTTTTCTGTGTGTTTTCTCCTAATAACCCTTGAACTACCAACTCAACTGTTTGGCAGGGGTTATCAATAAGTTTAGGAATATGAAATCTGTCAAAAAAACAAAAAAATCAAATCATTGTCTAAATCCATGAACATTTCAGGGAACAGAAAAATCTACACACAAACCAGAACCAGATATTTTCTTGGTGTGAGATTTAAAGATTTACAAAGCTTACAGTTGATTACATGATGACATAAAAATTCACAAATATTTGGGACAAGATCATTAAAAAGACGGAAGTTTTTGTAAATAAAATGGAAATCAAAATAAAATATATTATACAGATTTTGACAAATAAACAAAAATGGTTTTTGATAAATAGCAAATTCCATATATATAAATTCCATCAGATTGGTAAATGTTAAGTATATGAAAGTAATAATAATGATAATAACTTTTAGTTTTAAAACCTTTAAATCTAACACAAAGAAAAAATCAGTTCCTTTTGTTCGTTTGCTGTTTTTTCTGTATCCTAAAATAGGGCTGAAAGATATATCGATTTCGAGATATAAACATTCAAGATATCAATATCAAAACAGCAAGGATACAAACAATATAGATTTCCCCCAAGCTTGCCCCACAGCTTTGGTAGTCACAACAAATTTCATTTTAACGATTGCCCTTGAATGCACCGCTTGGTTTTCTTTGAACCCGTAGTCATATCGTATCAATATTGATATCGAGGTATGAAATTTTGTCCAAATCATTCAGCCCTATTCTAAAACACTGACAGAAACAAAGAATGACATATTAAGTTTTTTCCAACACATTCAATATTCCTGAATTTATCGACCTCTGCCAAACAGTCGAGCTGGGAGTTGAAGGGTTAAACTATTTAAAGGATTTTGATCAATTTGATGGAAGGACATAAAAATTCACAAAAATTTGGGACAAAATTATTTTAAAAAGGAAGGAAATATTTGCAAATAAAATAGCAATAAAAAATAAAATTAAAATCTATGATACAGAGTTTGACAAATACACAAAAATGTTTTTTGATGTATAACAGATGCAATATATATAAATGTATATACCATCAGATCAGTAAATGGTTGACAGTAATGTGACAGTAATAATAATTAATAATAATTAAAGCTGCAGCATTGGATGGGTCTTCGCTCTGTCACAGGTCCCTCATGCTCGTTTAACCTCAATTTTGAGGGTTTCATCCCTTTTATCCTTTAAACTGCTCTAAGTTAGACTGATTTGTGTTTCTGCAGCTCTGTCAGGAGCCTCAGTCTTTATAATGGGAGTGTATTACAGTCCATTGTTCCTCCTTCAGTCACATGACCAGCTGCATGGAGCTGTGACATCATCTGGAACTGCTCTTTTTCTCAGGAGCCACAACAAGCACTCAAAAAATACTGCCTCACAGATGCCACAATTTTGTCCAGATCTCTCTAAAAAATAGATATAGTTACTGCAGATTGTGTCGAGAATCCAGTCATGTAATTTTAAAACCTGTGGCGCCTGGTTTTGATTGTAGAAGCCTGACTGCCACTCTTTGTCGGATTTCTGATTCTGCTTTCCTCATTTATTTGAATGGGAGGAGCTGTAGGGGCTGTATCAGGGTTCACCAACTTTGAGGGCTCTTCATTCAAAAAACGTTTGAGAAACAACAAATTCCCACAAACGTTTTTGTTCATCAATACCCCCTCTCTCATCTGTCTGCATTTGAAGCTGATACCATTTACGGTGTAGGAGGA
Source organism: Scarus forsteni (assembly GCA_036419115.1). Taxonomy (NCBI): domain Eukaryota; kingdom Metazoa; phylum Chordata; class Actinopteri; order Labriformes; family Labridae; genus Scarus; species Scarus forsteni. Next base: position 2,044,562 of record JAZDUH010000443.1, on the reverse strand, counting down.
GATAATTTTTAAATATTTTATTTTGAAAGGCAAATTGCCAGCTTCCTGTTTGAGATGGGTCAGGGGTGTTAGCACGTGATTTGTGGGTCTCAATCACAGGATCATTTTGATGTTGGTTTGATCTCTACGGCATCCCTGGGGAAAGTGAGGTCCGCTTTAGTGTGCCCAGGTGGCGCCAGAAAGCACATTTTGGCACGTATGGGATTAATTTTTCGCCGAGTCTGGCATGTGTGCCAAGTTTTTTTTTTTTTTTTAATGTATTTTTTGGGCATTTTGTGCCTTTATTGATAGGAGAGAGACAGTGGATAGGCTTGTGAAAGGGGGTGAGAGAGCAGGGGAAGACACTCTGCAAACTGGTCACAGGCGGGATTCGAACCTGGACCTGCAGAAGCAAGTACATGGGGTGCCTGGTTGCTAACCACTCCGCCAAACCAGCACCCCATGTGTGCCAAGTTTGACTTTTTTGAGCATGTTTAGGGGACCAAATTAAAGCTATGGTCTACGATTTGGGAGCTTGGTATATCTTAGTAACACCGTTTATAAGGCCGTTATGGTCCTATGGTCCGATCTACGCAATATAAAGACCAGAAAGAATGAAAAAAATCCATTCAGTATATCCGCTGCAAAGCAGCATAATGGTTGACCAATCTGAACCGCGGGGAACAGCGGTTGGGATTGGTCCGTGAGTCCATCCAATCCCCTGTCTCCCCTGCTCCGCACCGTCCCGCCTCCTCCCCACTACCTCCCTCATGTACCAGTGAGCAGCGAGCTGCACAGCTACTGAAGTCATGGAGCTGGAGAAAACCAGCACTGAAACCGGGAGGCCACTTCTGTTACCCTCCACATCGAAGGGAAGGAAGCGTAAAAGTTTCGAGGAAAAGGCTGAAGTAAGGAAGAAATATATATATGTATATATACATATATGGGTATATATGTATATATATATATATATATATATATATATATATATATATATACACATACATATATACATATATATATATATATATATACACACACACACATATATATATATATATATATATATATATATATATATATATATATACATATACATATATATATCTATATATATCTATCTATATATATATATATATATGTGTATATATATATATATATATATGTATATATATATATATATATTGTTAGGAGGCGACATGAGCTGCGGGGCGGGCTCTTGGAACAGGGAGGGGAGGGGTGAGTGAAGGGTGGGCAGGCTGCGTTTTTCAAATCTGTCTCAAAAGCCAAACTGGTTTTCAGATCGTAGACCCTAGCTTTAAGGTTTATTTACGGTATTAGCTACTATTAGTTTGGACTTGGCCCTAATAGTAGCTTTTAGCTTTTAAAACCTTTAAATCCAACATAAAGAAAATATCAGTTCCTTTGGTTTGTTTGCAGTTTTTTCTGTATCCTAAAACACTGAAATAAACAATGACATGTTGTGTTTTTAACACATTAAATATTCCAGAATTTATTGATCTCTGCCAAACAGTTGAGCTGGGAGTTGAAGGGTTAAACATGTAAATAAACTAGGGCTGGGACGATACGCTTTTCTGTCGATTCGATTTCTTACGATTTTTTTTGGTGCCAAATCAATTTAAATTGCGATTCTACAAACCCAAAACCAGTGAAGTTGGCACATTGTGTAAATCATAAATAAAAACAGAATACAATGATTTGATCCTTTTCAACTTATATTCAATTGAATACACAGCAAAGACAAGATACTCAATGTTCGAACTGAGAAACTTTATTTTCTTTTGTAAATAATCATCAACTTAGAATTTAATGGCAGCAACACATGGCAAAAAAGTTGTCACAGGCATTTTTACCACTGTGTTACATCGCCTTTCCTTTTAACAACACTCAGTAAACGTTTGGGAACTGAGGAGACCAATTTTTGAAGCTTTTAGGGTGGAATTCTTTCCCATTCTTGCCTGATGTACAGCTTAAGTTGTTCAACAGTCCAGGGTCTCCATTGTTGTATTTTACACTTCATAATGCACCACACATTTTCAATGGGGGACAGGTCTGGACTACAGGCAGGCCAGTCTAGTACCCGCACTCTTTTACTACGAAGCCACGCTGTTGTAACACGTGCAGAATGTGGCTTGGTATTGTCTTGCTGAAATAAGCAGGGGCGTCCATGAAAAAGACGTTGCTTGGATGGCAAAATATGTTGCTCCAAAACCTGTATGTACCTTTCAGCATTAATGGTGCCTTCAAAGATGTGTAAGTTACCCATGCCTTGGGCACTAATACACCCTCATACCATAACAGATGCTGGCTTTTGAACTTTGCACCTATAACAGTCCGGCTGGTTCTTTTCCTCTTTGGTCTGGAGGACACGACGACCACAGTTTCTAAAAATAATTTGAAATGTGGACTCGTCAGACCACAGAACACTTTTCCACTTTGCATCAGTCCATCTTAGATGAGTTCGGGCCCAGCGAAGCCGGCGGCGTTTCTGGGTGTTGTTGATAAATGGCTTTGGCTTTGCATAGTAGAGTTTTAACTTGCACTTACAGATGTAGTGATGAACTGTATTTACTGACAGTGGTTTTCTGAAGTGTTCCTGAGCCCATGTGGTGATATCCTTTACACGGTGATGCCGGTTTTTGACGCAGTACCGCCTGAGGGGTCGAAGGTCACGGGCAGTCAATGTTGGTTTTCGGCCTTGCCGCTTACGTGCAGTAATTTCTCCAGATTCTCTGAACCTTTTGACGATATTACGGACCGTAGATGATGAAATCCCTAAATTCCTCGCGATAGCTCGTTGAGAAATGTTGTTCTTAAACTGTTGGACAATTTGCTCATGCATTTGTTCACAAAGTGGTGACCCTCGCCCCATCCTTGTTTGTGAATGACTGAGCATTTCAGGGAAGCTGTTTTTATACCCAATCATGGCACCCACCTGTTCCCAATTAGCCTGTTCACCTGTGGGATGTTCCAAATAAGTGTTTGATGAGCATTACGCAACTTTCTCAGTCTTTTTTGCCACTTGTGCCAGCTTTTTTGAAACATGTTGCAGGCATCAAATTCCAAATGAGCTAACATTTGCAAAAAATAACAAAGTTTACCAGTTTGAACGTTAAATATCTTATCTTTGCTGTGTATTCAGTTAAATATAGGTTGAAAGGGATTTGCAAATCATTGTATTCTGTTTTAATTTACAATTTACACAGCGTGCCAACTTCACTGGTTTTGGGTTTGTATGATATTGCCGATTTTTGAAATCTTTGGTTAGCTTTTTTAACACCAGTGAAAAAGATGAACAATGATGATGCCTACAGACTATATCAGGAAAATACACATCACATGTGAGTCTGTTTTTAGGATTTATGCAGCAATAGATTTAAACCAGCTGTTTATACTCTCTTCAAAAGCCTGGACTGCATTTAGAAGTGGCTTATTAACACGGACTAAAATGAAACATTTAAATTTGAAAAAAAAAAAAACAAGGATATTCGAACAAAAAGTTGTTTTAAAAATCATCAAACAAAAAAAGTCCTGATTCTTAGGTGAATTGATTTCTTCTTCCACCACTGAAATAAACTGATTTATCCAGAATAATTACCTGTTGTAAATCTCCCCTCCCTCTCTCGGAGGACTGGGCAGGATATGACCTCAGGTCACAGCCTCTGTAAACAGGAAGCAGCTGTCGGCGTGGGAGCGCCTCGGCATGACTTCATGTTGTTGGGGGTGTGTACGTCTCCATGGAGAAGGTCACGTGATGGTCAGAGGAGCCGTTGAGCTGCTGGTCGGTTATAAAACAGCCGAACATGAGTCTGCTCTCCGACCAGAGTGTTTGGTGCTGTTACCAGGAAATAGACACGGCCGCTCGCTCTCACCCTCCCTATAGAAACACCCTCCCAGTGTGAGTGAGTGTGTGTGTGTGTGTGTGTGTGTGTGTGTGTGTGTGTGTGTGAGGGACGCTCCCTCTGGATTGATGTTGTTATGATGTTGTCGTGACTTGTTGCTGAGGTAACTTCTGCTCACATCCCAGATAAATAATGGCATGCAACCACTTCATTTACACACTGACAAAGCCTGAGCCGTGGCTGATAATAAACGTGACGTAATGTTTAGAAAATGACTCCACTCACCGCAGCACGACCTCCCCAGCTGCCCTTGTGTGACCCTGATTATCCTGTGAATGTTTAACTTCGACCTTACTGCTGTAGGTGCATTACCTGACACGCCAGGTGGACAGCTCCATGTTGGAAATATTTCACTAATCCATCTGGAAAAGATCAGTTTGAAAATGTTTTCAGGGGCAGAACCTTCAAAAACAACAGCAGCTTGTGATTTGATGATCGTTCGGCTCGTCACACTCATCACAGACCAATCAGAGCTCCAGACTAACATTCTGGATTGGTTGCAACGGTGCGCCAAAAATTTTTTTAAGGCATCTATGCTAACCTCTGAAGGTGCAGTCACTTTCGGCTGTCGTCTCCCTTGTAGCTCCATGCTCAGATGGATCCGTCTGATTTTAGAAGTTTGCTTCATCTAGCAATCCTCTAATTATCAACTAATTACTGGACATTTGTTTTGTTAATTGATTGATTATTTTTTGATTGCTTAATTAATAAATAAAAACAGTTTCTTTAAATCCCTTTATTTAATGACAGAACAACAACAATCATGTGACCTCAGTTTTCGCTTAACCCTTTAACTCTCAGCTCAACTGTTTGGCAGAGGTCGATAAATTCAGGAGTGTTAATGTGTTAGAAAAACTTGTCATTATTTGTTTTAGGATACAGAATAAACTACAAACAAACCAGAAGAACTGATATTTTCTTTGTGTGGGATTAAAAGGTTTAAACACTAAAAGCTATTATGATTAAATTATTGTTAGAAGTATTATCAACATATTATTTTAAATAGTTAACCATTTACTGATATAATTTTTTATATATATAAATGTTATTCATCTTAAACATTTGTGTTTTTTTCAAACTCTATAATCTATGAAAAGTTGTTTTTGATTATTTTACTCAACACATTTCTGCTTTTTCTACTTGATTCTGACCCCAATATTTCTGCATTTTCATGTCATCGCTAAATCAACTGTTAGATTTTTAAACCTTTGAATCCCACAGAATACTTTTTTTTTTTTAATTTTTCTTTGTTTCCTAAATTGCTAATTAAATCAGACAGTAGTTTGATGGTTGTGTGTTTTAAAGCATCAAATATCCTAGTTTTTATTGATGACCTGAGGGCATCAATAAAAACAGGGATATTAAATAAAACAAAACAAATGAAATCACTGTTTGATTCCTAAACACTTCAGAAAAAAAAAAACTAAACACCAGATATTTTGTGTGTGAGATTGAAAACTTTTAAAAGCGAGCAGGTGATTATGTGACAACATAAAAATGAACAAATATTTGGGACAAAATCAATGAGAAGTATTTGTAAATAAAATGCCAATAAAAATGACTTAAAATAGATCATGTAAATTAAGTTTGACAAACACAGAAAAATGTTTTTGATGAATAAAAGTTTATATACATGCTGAAATCAGAAAACGGTCAACCATTAAAGTAATTAGGATAATATTAGCTTTTAGCTTTTTAAACCTTTAAATCTCACACAAAGAAAATATCTGTTCTTCGGGTTTGTTTGTAGTTTTTTCTCGGGGTGTCCTGATCCGATATTGATATCAGATATTGGTCGAATATCAGCAAAAAACACATATTGGATTATACTGGCCTGCATCTAAAATCTCTGATATAAAAACTCCTATACAAGCAGTCCATTCTAATTTATGTTTTATTTATTTATTTCAGTTGTGGAATATGCTTATGTTTAAGTAAAACACAGTTATTTTACAATTTTAAAATATATGATTTTTTTATTGGATTACAGAGTCTTCCAATTTGTCTTGTATTTATTTTATTTAATTGTGGTATATTCTTAAATTTAAGGTTTAATTTATTGAACCCATTGGTTAATAACTAATGGGTCAGTTTTTTTCTGCCTAATCTTACTTCTGTTTGAGTAATTTCACTTGATCAAGCCTTTTTTCACCTTCCATATTTCAAAATAAGTAATAAAAATCTGTTTAATTACTGTAGATATTATATCGGATCAATATCGGTATGGGCCAGCACTCAAGGCTGCAATACTGCTTTGGTATTGGAGGTGAGGAAGTTGTATCGGGACACCGCTAGTTTTTCGGTATCCTCAAACACTGACACAAACAAACAATGAAATACTTTTTTAAACAAAGTAAATATTCCTGAACTTATTGACCTCTGCCAAACAGTTGAGCTGGGAGTTAAAGGGTTAAGCAACATGTGTTTCAGTAAATCATATAAAATTACATCTAGTTATTAAAAAACAGAAATAAAACATCATAGAAAATAAATGTCATAATTATGATTTTGAAACGTATCTGTCAAAAGCAGTGCATTTAAATATCTGACAGTCAACCTAATGCAGGCGTCACATCCTGATGGCGTTAGCATTAGCATGTTTGTGTAACCTGGAGACGGTTGGCCGGGTAACAGTGAAAACATCTCAGGGTGACGGAGGGCCTGGTGGTGTGACACAACATCCACAAACAGTTCAGTGTTGTAAAAAGTTCAAAATCTTCTGTAAAGACTTGTGCAGCGACAGAAACTCAGCTTTGGCATCCAACACAAAAGTGACAGAAACAAATAAATAATCACACGGATACAAAACATACAAAAACACACACAGGTTGTTGTGCAAGGCCGAGGAGCGCCTGTGATTGTAAAAGATTAAGAGTTAATAGTGGAGGAGATAAACACAACAACTGTTCATTTTTGTGATGCAAGCATGAAATTTGGTACACTTCTAGCTTGGGATGGGCGATATGGCCGGGAAAAAAAATCCAAGATTTTTTGCCCACAACAGTCGATTTACGATTTTAATAGATTTTTTCCCTCTCAAAAAAACAAAACAAAAACTCATAGTGACACAAAAATGACATAAATCAAGCTTCTCCTTTATGTTGTCAAAATATTTTCCCACACCAAAAAAAATCTCCCTGTGAGCTCCAATTCTCTTCTCCGTATATATGCTTCCCCTTGGTGATATCATCAAATACTCCGTTCATTTTCACTTCTACGCTGATGATACACAGCTTTATGTATCACTGAAGCCAGGTGAGACAAACCAATTATCTAAACTGGACACATGTTTAAAGGACATCAGAACCTGGATGGCCAGAAATTTTCTTCTTCTTAACTCAGAAAAGACAGAGATTATTGTGCTGGGCCCTCAACACCTTAGAGAAACCTTTTGATTTAACCGCCATAGATGGCCTTAGCATGGCACCAAGCACAACTGTTAGAAATCTAGGGGTTCTATTTGATCAAGATTTATCCTTTAACTCCTAATTAAAGCAAATTTCAAAGACAGCCTTTTTTCATCTTCGTAGCATCGCTAAAATCAGGCCTATCCTGTCCCAGAGCGATGCTGAAAAGCTAGTCCACGCTTTTGTTACCTCTAGACTGGACTACTGTAATTCTCTTTTTTCAGGCTGTCCCAGCAAGTCACTTAAGACGCTTCAGCTGGTCCAAAATGCTGCAGCACGTGTACTGACTAGAACTAGGAGAAGATACCACATTACTCCTGTATTAGCTTCTCTGCATTGGCTTCCCATTAAATATAGAATAGAATTCAAGATTCTTCTCCTCACCTATAAAGCTCTCAGTGGACAGGCACCAGTCTATCTTAAAAAGCTTGTAGTGCCGTACAACCCCTCTAGAACATTACACTCCCAAAATGCTGGCCTGCTCGTAGTACCATCAATCTCCAGAAGTAGTATGGGAGGTAGAGCCTTCAGTTACCAGGCTCCTCATCTCTGTAACCATTTACCGACCACAGTTCGGGAGGCTGACACTCTCTCTACCTTTAAGGCTAGACTTGAAACATTCCTCTTTTATAAAGCTTTCGGTTAGGGACCAGCTTATACTCCATAAATTAGACTCATAGTTAAGATGCAATAGGCTTAGACTGCCGAGGGGGATCTGGCACATTGCGCTCTATCTCTCTCTCACACTCTCTCTCCATATCTGCCTTTGCCCCTTTTGTTTGCTCCTGTACTCGTCTCTGGCTCTTCTCTTGTAGGTGGCCTGGGATCCTTGGTGGAGACTTCCTGCTGCTGTGGAGTCACGAAGCCTCAAAAACTACAATTACAAACATGGCACATATTTGGCCATTTCATTAGGAACACAACATAGTCGTGGGGTCCCTCTTGAAAATGGGCTGTCACATCTCAAGAGGCCTTTAATACATTTATACTTAACGGAGACAAATATGGTTGGGATGCACTTGTGGTCTGGGCACCCATGAGTTCATCACTCCCGTAAATTCTTATTTTCAATAAGAATATCATCAATTATACTCCTAGAAAACGATCACCACAACCATTCAGACATGAGGACCCTTCTGAAAATCAGATGTAGCATCTCAAGAGGCTAACCTCTAAAAAATCAGACGACAGGTCTATGGTTCATGAACCTGTCCCTAACTTCAGTTCTTACTTTAGTCCACTTGTCTCCTCTTACCTCCCTTCCTTTGCCCTCACACCCAACACAGCATCGTGTGGATTTGCTGTTCATCATGAGACTGGGATCCACATTCAAGATTTCCTGCTGCTTAACAGAAGATTTTTTCTGGAGCCATGATGGAGGGATTCATGATTGGCTATATGGATTCATGTTGGTGTTGGATGTATATATTTGTATAATTATGTATATGTGTATTTTATATGTATCTATGCATATATGTGTATCCATAAAATGAAGAGCTTTATGCTCTATTGTAAAGTGTCTTGAGATAACACTTGTTATGGATTGGCGCTATACAAATAAAGATTGACTGACAAGCCAATTATAGTGCTTGTTCAAAACCTGACAGGGGCGTACCGTTACAAAATCTGAACAATTTTCAAACACTGTAACAACTTACAATCGGACAAAGGCAAGAAAAAAATCTTGATTTGTAATTTTTAAAATCTTCTCCAGAAAAAAAATTGAATTAATCGATTTAATCAATAAATTTCCCAGCCCTGCTTCCAGCCACAGTTTTCATTCTCATGAAAACTGGATATGGGGCATCCTGAATTTTCAACATGGTACCCATGGCAGCCATTTTTCAAAATGGCCGCCAATGATAATCATTTTCTCATCAAATTTCTTATCAAGGATGATGATGAAAAAAAAATGATTCTGGGAAGGAGAAAGTTGAATAGACTGCTGTGACAGACAGAAGTGCTTTCCCTCTCTTTTCATTTTTTAACCCCAATTTTTGCATCACTTAAAAAAAAAACAATCTCCTTCTCCTTTTCCCTCCCCCAGAAAAGTACTAAATAAATGTTTTCATTGATTCACTGCAGGTTATTTCTAGTTCAGGTTTATGTAAAACTTCTTTAACATGTATTTTTGTATCTTTTCTGATAGGAGAGAAGGACAGTGGAAAGTAGGGGTGGGAAAAAAAATTGATTCACATAAGATTTTTTTGTTTGATGATTTTTAAACCGATTTTTTTTGTTCAAAAATATTTTTTTATCCAAATTTAAATGCTTTATTTTAGTCTTTGTTAACAAGCCACTTTTAAATGCAGTCCAGGCTTCTGAAGAGAGAGTATAAACAGCTGGTTAAAATGTTTTGCTGAATAAATCCTAAAAACAGACTCACATGTGATGTGTATTTTTCCTGATATAGTCTGTAGGCATCATCGTTGTAAATCTTTTTCACTGGTGTTAAAAAAGATAACTAAAGATTGCAAAATCGGCAATACCGTAGAATCACAATTTAAATCGAATCAGCACCTAAAAAACTTTAAAAAATCGAATCTGGAGGTAAGTGTATAGTTCCAGCCCTACTAATTAGGTTCTAATATCAGTAAATATTCAGCCCTGATTGGAAAATTGAATGGAAAACTGTTATCACTGGCGGCCATGTTGAAAATTCTTGATGCCTCCATGTCCACATCCTTTTGGAACGCATTTCATGCTTGTATCATAAAATGAATGATTGTTATGGAGTTTCTAGCTAAGCTGCCCCACTATAAAAGTCTCAGTCCACCTCTGCCAGTGTTAAAGCTCCATCCAGGACGCCGGCGAGGCCCGAGATGGTGGCCTGGACCCGGGCAGCCTCCTTGCAAGATTCAGGCCGTCGAGGTGGGAGACGTCTCCGCTCGCTCGGCTCACGAACACCGTGGGAGGATGGGTGGAGGACATCTCGAACCTCAGCTCTGAGGTCTGGTTACGGGGCGTCTTCCTCTTAGTCCGGGGCGGGGGGGAGGGCGGGGGGAACGCTGGGACGGCCCTGTGCGACGACGTTGAGGCTTCGCCGGCGGAGGACGAGGAGCCCAGTTTGGCGAGGGCCACGGGGATCTCCTCAAGAGACTCCGCAGAGTCCGAGTGGTACTCGGCAGGGGGGGCCGCGGCCTGGACGGGGCCCGAGGGCGGGGCCAGGGGGGGCAGGGTTGCCCTCAGAGGGAAGGCTGGGAAAGGAAGGCGCTGGCCGAGGGACACGGAGGAGACGCTGCTGGGCTCTGCTGAAAAACACATTTCACTGTTAGCCACAAAGATCCAGAGTTTATGTTGACAGAACTTAAAATATAGGTATAAAAAGTATCGATACAGCAATATATCGCAATATTTTGACCGCTGATACAATATTGATAGTTCAAATGTTAATATTGATTTTTTTTGTAAAAATAAAAACTTATCAGAGCTGGAAATAAAATACAAATTATAAATAGGTATACACAGGTTTTTTAATGCAGTCTATTCAGTTCAAGACGAGAAATATGTGATTTTTTTTTTTTACTTTTACTGTTTCTCGTGTGTTTAATTACAGTTTGAGCTGCTTGACGTTACGATGCTTTTAACACTTTGTTAAAACAAGAATAATTTCTTTGCATACTTAATTTAAGTGACTTGATGCACTCTGTGCTTTCAAGTTAAGTGCATGAAACAGTACAGGCCAAAAGTTTGGACACATCTCATTCAATGTGTTTTCTTTATTTTTATCACTAATTACATTGTAGATTCTCACTGAAGTAATGATGGCCTCTCGTTTCTCTTAACTTAGCTGATTGGTTTTTGCCATAATATTAATTCTAACAGTTGTCTAATAGGGCTGTTGGCTGTGCATCAGCCTGATTTCTGAACAACACAAATGATGGTCCAACCCCATTAATAAGGCAAGAAATTCCATTAATTAACCCTGGAAAGGCACACCTGAGAAGAGAAAACCATTTCAGGTGACTACCTGTAGAAGCTCATAAAGAGAATGACAAAAGTCTGCAAAGCAGTAATCAGAGCAAAGAGTGGATACTTTGAAGAAACTAGAATATAAGACATGTTTTCATTTATTTCACACTTTTTTGTTCAGTACATAATTCCACATGTGTTCATTCATAGTTTTGATACCTTCAGTGAGAATCTACAATGTAAATAGTGATGAAAATAAAGAAAACACATTGAATGAGAAGGTGTGTCCAAACTTATGGCCTGTACTGTAGTAACACTGCTTTTCAAATATTTAAAAAAAATTGAAAAGTTGTTTTCAATCAAATATTTTAGACTTGATTTGTACTTTCAGTTTTGTGTGATTTGCATAAACACCATCTCTAGTTTTTTCATAGTTAACTGTAGAATATAGCAATAAATCACAATATTGTGATATCGTGATTTATCGTGATATTACTGTATCGTGAGGTTTTTGCCAAAACTTGACCCTAGTTGTTATCAGTATATGTGTTACTGGGACAGAGTAAATGGTTATAGAAGTCAGAATAATGTGAAAATTTTTTTATTGTGAATATCTCTTTGTAATGATGCAGTTGCAGCTTAAGAACTCTATGAATGAATCATAAAACATGTGCACATTACTTCTGCCAAGTTTAAGTCTGATAAAGTGATGCGGAGCAAAGTTAGAGATTTTTCTGTAATTTTAATACACCGGTATGTAAAAGCCCTTTAACTGAAATATATTAAATGCTAGTATATATATATATATATATATATATATATATATATATATATATATATATATATATTTTTTAGAATACAGACAAAGTAGAAAGGCTTTCCCAAACAGAAAATCAATTTTAGTGTTTGAATGTGACACATGGTTAAGTTCTGACTTCTCAGAAAAGTCCAGTGAAAGGCCCAAATTGAATTAAAAAAAAAAAAGTCAATTCAGTTTAAAATTTCATTCCTGATAAAAAATGTGTGTCCAATAACATTTCTATTTTTGAACAGTTTCTTGAAAGATTTCTACAACATCTGTAATCTCATTTTTGAGATGGGTGGTCTAATAAGTTTGTTGAGCACGAAATTGTATTTTTAAAGTGCCAAAAAATAAACTAAACTAAATAAACCAACATGCGTTCTGATGTAAAACAAAAAAATATATATTTTATTCCCATTCTTTTACTCCCTGCATGACTTTTTTCTTGGTCTGGATGTTTGGCCTAAATGAAGGTCTTTGAACAACCATGACAGAGAAGAAGTCATGATGGTGGTTTCATTCATGTGACTGTGACGGCTTTTTGGTTATTTTTGCTCTTGGACTTGTATCCTGTGTTTGTTTTACTCGTAGCTGGGAAACTAATGGACCGTTTTCCCTCAGCAGTTACGCTCCTCAGATGATCTTTGACGTTTTCTTCAGTTTGGGGCTTTTATTCCCTAAAGTTCATCGGCATCATAAGATGCTCCTCCTGATGACATTTGAGGAGTGTCATTGAACTTTATTTTTATGAAGGTTTCTCCTGAAATTTAGGAGCAGATTCTTATAAAGACAAAAGTTATGCAGAATATTTGAACTTTGGAAAAGACTTCTGAAGTGGAAAAACTTTGGAGCTACTCGTTTCATTGAATATTTCTTAGTAATAACATTTATTTAAGTTAAATATCTCCACCAAGGGCTGGAAGTGAATCCTTTTAGAAACAGCCGAGATATGTTTTTTTTTAATTCTGTCCAATCTTACCTTCTGGGATTTTTGGAAATTTGGGAAATATTTCCATCCAGACAAATACACTATACTGCCAAAAGTATTCGCTAGCCTGCCTTGACTCGCATATGAATTTAAGTAACATCCTATTCCTAATCCATAGGGTTCAATATGACGTCGGTCCACCCTTTGCAGCTATAACAGCTTCAACTCTTCTGGGAAGGCTGTCCACAAGGTTTAGGAGTGTTCATGGGAATTTTGACCATTCTTCCAGAAGCACATTTGTGAGGTCACACACTGATGTTGGACGAGAAGGCCTGGCTCTCAGTCTGTGCTCTAATTCATCCCAAAGGTGTTCTATGGGGTTGAGGTCAGGACTCTGTGCAGGCCAGTCAAGTTAATCCACACCAGACTCTGTCATCCACGTCTTTATGGACCTGCTTTGTGCTCTGGTGCTCAGTCATGTTGGAAGAGGAAGGGGCCAGCTCCAAACTGTTCCCACAAAGTTGGAGCTTGGAATTGTCCAAAATGTCTTGGTGTGCTGAAGCATTCAGAGTTCCTTTGACTGGAACTAAGGGGCCAAGCCCAGCTCCTGAAAAACACCCCCCTCCACCAAACTTTACACTTGGCACAATGCAGTCCCACAAGTATCGTTCTCCTGGCAACCACCAAACCCAGACTAGTCCATCAGATTGTCAGATAGAGAAGCATGATTGGTCACTCCAGAGAACGCGTCTCCACTGCTCTAGAGTCCAGTGGCGGCGTGCTTTACACCACTGCATCGATGCTTTGCATTGCACTTGGTGATGTGAGGTTTGGATGCAGCTGCTCGGCCATGAAAACCCATCCATGAAGCTCTCTGCACTGTTCTTGAGCTAATCTGAAGGCCACGTGAAGTTTAGAGTCTGTAGCGATTGACTCTGCAGAAAGTTGGCGACCTCTTCACACTATGCGCCTCAGCATCCGCTGACCCCGCTCCGTCAGTTTAGGTGGTCTACCACTTGGTGGCTGAGTTGCTGTCGTTCCCAAACACTTCCACGTTCTTATAATCCAGCTGACAGTTGACTGTGGAATATTAAGGAGTGAGGAAATTTCACGACTGGATTTGTTGCACAGGTGGCATCCTATCACAGTTCCACGCTGGAATTCACTGAGCTCCTGAGAGCGACCCATTCTTTCACAAATGTTTGTAAAAGCAGTCTGCATGCCTAGGTGCTTGATTTTATACACCTGTGGCCATGGAAGTGACTGGAACACCTGATTCTGATTATCTGGATGGGTGAGTGAATACTTTTGGCAGTATAGTGTATCTGTATCACCACCAAAATCTGATCACTTCTAAGTCGGACCATTACCAACATCTTTTCAGCAAAGTCCGCCCAGTAGTTTTTGCGTGATCTTGCTCACAAACAAACATGTGCAGACAAAAACATCACATCAGTGAGGGTCGACGCTTCATACCGGGGGGCAGGGCTGTGCTATGGCTGCGCTCTCTGGTCACCTCTGCTGGAACTTTACGAACTTTCCTCTTCTTCTTCTGTTAGAAAAAAACAATCAGAAAATGCAGATTAAACACAAACTTCATCTCCTTACATTGAAAATAAGTTTACTATCATTGACCAGTGATTCCCAAACTGGTCTACACAAAGTGACATGGGGGAGGTGAATACCTGTCAGGTTTAAACAGCTGTTTCAGTAGTTAAAGTTCAAACTGTCAAATGTTTACATTTTAAAATTTGATAAAAGCCTTAAGTGTTGGCAGAGGCTGGAGGATGGATTGGAGAAGGAAATCCATCCTGAATTATCTAAGATTCTTATATTAACCCTTTCATGCATGAACTATCAAATCAAAATGAATACTTGAAAAATGTTTTTTACGTATTTTCAAACAAGTTAAAAAATCAAAATTTTTTCAATGTTATATTGGAGGGAGTTATGCATCTGTCCAATACAATGGTCACCATGCATCAGTGGTTTATATAGTAGTTTGGTGGAACTTAAAAGTAAATAAAAGAAAAAGTGAAATTTAAAGTATATGTATTGTTTAAATTAACCATTCAATTGTGAATTACACCAAAACTTGAAATAAAAAATACAAATTTAAGTGAAGTCTGAATACAGGCATACCCAATTTGCTGTTCATCGGCTATTTTGAATTTATGATGCAGTATCTTGATATGGTAAAGAAATGTGCAATGAAAATATATTTTCTAAGAAACCTAAGACAGGGGTTTGGGAAATTTCCACCTGGCAGTTGGACATGGTGCTGCAGCCTAAAGGGTATGAAATTATTCCAAATGTCTGTCTACTGTAGTGGACACCATGCATGAAAGGGTTAATGTAAGTTCAGTCAGACAGCCTTCTCATACATTTCTATTGTCAAAAGTGAACTGGTATTGCCCACTAAACTGCTGGTTAATAAATCTATTTAGTGAGTACAGTAGAGTATTCGTGCATTCTACAGATTTTGATTCAAGGTTCCTCAGCCTCCCAGGCAGGTGAACAGCTCTGCCTGGTCCGCCCGTGCACTGCAGCCACAGCTCTGACAGCCACAGCTCTGGCGCAGCGGAGGCCGCTTAATGGCGCCTAATGCAATCCAGAGCCGATTTAGCGTGCTGTGTGAAAGTAACGCACTGAAAATTCTCAAATAAAGCGTCGGAATCGGTCTGACTTTTTTTCTTTCGTGGGAGTCCGCTTATTTTTGTTTTTGTAAATATAAAAATATGGCCCCGCCTGACTACAGCGGAATGAGCAGACGAGCAGATCCGGCGAGGAAGAGGAGTTATCAAGGAGGCCTCTGGGTTTTTCTCCACAGAGAGCACTGCAACTTGTTCAATTGCCCTAACCCTTGTGTTAGACCCAACTTGTTCAACTCCGAATATCAATTTTAAAGCCTAAAATGACGAAATTTGAGATAATATTGACAAAACAAAATATTTGTTAAAAACAAAATATTCCCACACTGGGGCTGTGGCAGCTGGATTAGGAACCGTCGCTTTTGTGGCATCATTCATATTAGTGAATGATGCCTTATTACTTGTTTGTTTCCTTATTACTTCTCACGACGCTCACTTCAGCTCTGTGTGTACGGGCGAGCGGCCCCACCTCCCCCCCTAAAGATTGAATGACTGACAGATGGTTCACTCCGCTCATTCTGCTATAGAACCAATGCACCCAGGTGTTGAGAAACACAGAGTGAACCACATTGTCATCCAGCCTGTTTGGTAGAAAGAGAGGAGGAAAACAAACATGCATTCACGTGTCAATTTATCGAGGCCAAAAAACGTACTGAGGACGTTTTTATTTATCATGCGGTTGATTGATTTATTGATTATCGTGACATGTAACCTGTGTGCGTCGGTGAGTGTGTGCTGCAGCCTTCAGCTCTGTGGACACGTTTGGCAGAGGTTCGTCCTCCATGACAGGACTGGACACAGCTCTGACTCTGCCGTTAGCCATGAATCTGAAACACACAAACACGCTGAACTTAACCTGAGAGCACCGGGCAGCAGCAGGATCAGACTGAACGACCAGCAGAGATTAGAAAGAACAATGCAGCTGTCAAATATTCCAAATGTTCTACTGTGATTAAGCACATAAACTGTGATGATCAAACTAGGTTTTGCATTTCAAAATCAGATTATGTGCCTGTGAAAAGCAGCTTTTTGCAGTTTCTTCATGATTTATGGGTCAGCTGATGTGACAAAGATTTGTTTTACTGTAAACTGGTGCCATAAATATGAAGGTTGATAGATCTTGAAGTTTGTAGGTTTTTGTTCTGTTGATTTGGATCACCCCCAAAATCTAATCATTTGTTCCTTGTCCCAATCTGGACATTTCCTGAAAATTTCATCAAAATCCGTCCATAACTTTTTGAGTAATGTTGCTGCCAGAGAAACAAACAAACAAACAGATGTTGGCAATAACATAACCTCCTGATGGAGTTAATAAAAACTTTAATAAACACTGATTAAAATAAAACAAATCTGGTTAAGAAATCTCATCAACTGCCTTTGTAATAACTGCACTAAATTGTAAAGAGACTTCATGGACACCCTGTACATCTATGTGGTGTTTGAAATGTCCTTGAAAGTGACATCAGATTAAATGTTGTGCATGATCCCTGTGTCAGTGAAATTTAAATAAACCTGCTTTTGTCCGAAATTAATAATAAATCAGAATCAGCGTTACCAAAATGTACCATCATATACAAGGCTCTTAGCTTTTTAAGTAGAAAAATAATCAATTCACAAGATTTTTGTAGCACTTTTTCTGCAGGGACCCGCTTGGGTCCTGAGGGTACTCAGAGTGAGTTTTTTAAATAAACCTGCTTTTCTCCAAAAATAGTAAAAAATAATCAAGACCAGTGTTACTATATTTTTTCATCATAAACAAAGTTTTAATAGTTTCAACCTAAGAAATCCACTCTGCATTTCAGATTTTGAAAATATCCTATTATGTGGTTTACTTGTTATAATGGAGGGTGCCAACATGAAGAAATGACCAAAAAAAAAAAATTCAAAAATAAATACACATTTATTTTTTTCTGATAAAAGATGAAGCTGAAAAAAGGTTTTAAGCATTTAAAGCAGGAAAAAATATTCATCACATTTTTATAACACTTTTTCTGCAGGGACCCGCTTGGGTCCTTAGGGTACTAAGTGTTAGACAGCCCTGCCTGATCCTAAAATCTTGCAGCTCTGTCTTGCCAGCCTCCGTTGTCCAACGAATTCACTCAGCTGAATTCTTAACGGCCCAATCAGGGAAGAGAGGCGGGAGCTACAGAATGCGGACAACCGGAAGTTGAGAACGGACATGCCGATTAGCCTATTGTCCTCATGGCTAGTCAGTGAAACTTGGCGAAATCTGCCCTCCTCAGAAGTTTACTTGTAGGGATTGTCTTTGACGAGGTTCGTGTCACATGTAAGTGTTAAATGAATCATCTGTGTGGAAAAATTTAGC
This sequence comes from Scarus forsteni, assembly GCA_036419115.1. Lineage (NCBI taxonomy): Eukaryota > Metazoa > Chordata > Actinopteri > Labriformes > Labridae > Scarus > Scarus forsteni. The sequence goes on along the minus strand of JAZDUH010000443.1, from coordinate 2,026,634 downwards.
ATTAGATGATAGTATAAGGCCGTTAGCTGTAATCAGCTAAGTTAGCGGCTAACAGTCTTTAACTGTGGTTAGCTGTTAGCGGCTAAGTTAGCCACTATGTATGCTACATTATAGGAGGCAACCCTGCTTGATGTGGATTGGTCTGTGATGGATGTGACAAGCCAAACGATTGTCCAATCACAAGCTTGTGTTTTTTTTTAAACGTTCTGCCCCTGAAAACAAATTTAAAGGGCCCCTACCCAGATGGAATAGTGAAATATTTCTGTGGCAGATATATGGAGCTGTCCATCAGGCTTGTCAGGTTAACTGAGTGTAAGTTTTTTAAATCAACCTGATATTCTCTAAAAATTATAATACATCAAAACCAGTGTTGCTATAATTTATCATCATATACAAGGCTCTAATAATTTCACTCCAGACAATTCACTCTGTATTTCAACTTTTATAATTTCTGGATTTTCCTAAAATAGCAGGTGCCATTATGAGAAAAATGTCATAAAAATGTAAAAATATTGTTTAAATAAGTGAAAGTTTTTATCGGTCTGGTTTGGGCTGAAGCGAGATAAGAAGTTTAAGCTTTGAAAGTGGAAAAAAACATTCCCAGATCCCAGAGGGTTAAAAAACAGAGTTAAAAATCAGAATCAATTCTTGATTCTTCTTCTGTTGTCCTTTCCTGTCGCTGTTTGAGCTGCAGAGTAAATAAAGTTGCACTCACAGTGGTGGAGCTTCAAGGCAAACACACAGTTAGTGAAGTTATTTATGAAGGCCTTCTGTTCAGCTAATGCACACAGCTCCTCCACCCACACGGCAAACACACACACACACACACGCACACATACACACACACACAATACACACTTTGTTTGCTTCCTAGAAGTCAGCGCCAAAGAATTTCATTTTGCACACTTTGTTTTCTACAAAGAAAACCGTGTCCATGGCGACTGTGCTGCAGCCTCATTGTGTTATGAAATGACTGTTTACTGAAACGTGAAGAGTCCCTGTGGGTCGGCCTCAGCCAATCACGGCGGGCCGAGGGCCGAACCTGCAGCATGTCCGTGGTGATCCTGAGGATGGACTCATGTCAGTTTAACCTGTCCAGCCCCTTTTTAAGACTTCTGCTCCAAAATGACATAAAGAAAAGGGAGTATCTCTGCAACCACAAGGTCTGTTTGAATTATCCTGGTGTCAGAATTAAAGTAACACTTGAGAGAACTTTATATTTCACTTTTATGTCACTTTTGGTGTTAATTACATCCAATTACAACAGTTTTTATCTTCTTCTGCTTATCTATGGGAGTTTTTGACTATTTTTGAATTTTTTTTTAATCGACCAAAAAAATACAATTAATTTTTTTGTTTCTTTCTTGGAAAAAAATACAGCAGAACTCTACATTTTCCCATTCAAAGAAATCCATACAAATCAACCCAAGTTTGAATCAAAGTGAAACAGATTTGGATATTTGATGATTCGTTTGCTTGGTGTTGATGTTGTGTTTGGTGTGTGTAAAAATGGCTTATATGGTTGTGTAGCTGAAAATTTCCTGTTTAATCTGATGTGCAGCATGACTATATTTATACACTTTTCCTTTGTTTTTGTTGGAGTGCGTGCATACAGGTGAAAGTTTAACAGACTTATTCTCGGTTTATCACCGGACTGAACTGTAGGAAGAGTTTTACAGTCAGAAATGTCCAGACTCACTCCGACTCCCCCCGCATGGCCACAGTGGGAGCTTCCTCCACGTCCAGCTGAGGGTTGGTATAACCCAGAGTCCCTGAGTAATTCACGTCCTAGAGGAGGAAACACAGTTTGGTTAAACAAGCCTGAACAAACGTATTAGCCTAACAGCTAATGTTAGGTTTATGCCACCGCTGCCCTACATTTAACCTTGCAGTGCAGCTGGATCTGCCTGATTCAATGGCCACGGTTACATGATGTTCTTTAATTCAGAATTAATTATTCAGAATTGAATCAGAAGTAAAGTGTTCTCTTTTGTGTTTACATGGAAACAATAATTCAGAATAAAGGTTTATATAGAAAAACATTTATTCGCCTTTATTCGGACATGATGTAGTAACGTATTTATGTCAACCAGAAAAAAAAAAAACTCCAGTTCAGCATCTCAGTCAGGGAAACTTCGTCCATCTTGGACACTACAGCTTTAAAATGGTCTGCTTACATCCATCCACACTTTTGCCTTAAAAGAGAGTATTGTTTCTTTTATTGCGTAAAGGCTCTGCATGTTGCAACCCGTTCACTTCATTTTTCATGCTCTTTTCATTCTAGTTGTATTTATTCTATTTTGTTTTATTTTCATTTTAGTTTAGCTAAATTAATGCTCCTCTCTATTCTAATGTCTTCATCTGATATTTCCAACTGTCATACTGTGCATAAGAGCAACTGAAACAACCAAATTTCCCCTTGGGGCTTAATAAGCTATTTCTGATTCTGATTATTTCCAAATCTCCTAAGGCTCTAACTAAATACAGTGTCTCTGCTCGAGTCCAAAGGGTTAAAAACAAACTAAAAAATGTGAAAACACAATATAAAAGAGGGCTGGGGCTAGTTTTTTTTTCCCTTTATATAACGAGACAGTACAAAACCAACAGAAACATTCACGTCCCTGACTTACAATAACAAAACAAGTATGGAATTGTGGGTTAGTCTGTGTTTATGTGATGTCTGTACCTGCACAGTAAATGAGTAAATGTGTCTACCAAAACTAAGAAACTATAGTAATAGTGTACGAAAAATAACAGAAATAATAAAAGTTGATAGAAAGTGGAATAAATAAATAAACACAGTATAAAGAGGCTGGGGCTCGTTTAATAGAAAGTAAATGGAGAGAAGCTTAAAATACTGTTTGATATACACAGTAAAGCAGCTATTTAACTGAAACGGTATATTTAATGCCAATATACATTTATTGTTATCCATGAATTTCTAAACTGGATTAAATCAATATCAGTTTCCACCGATAATTACCTAAAAAGTTGATTATCAGTCAGATAGGAACATTTTTGTAGATATATTGACCATAGAAATTCACCATGAAAATCTGTGTGATTGTTTACCTCATCATCATGCGATGTCCACTTTTATATCTCCAAAATGTAATTTAGAACAGAATAAAATGCTTTTCTTGTTATCATGAAAGAAACAGGTAAATTAGTTAAGGAAAGACTTTATGCTTTTGATAAAAAAAATACTGCGATTATGAGTTTTAAATTGCAGCATATAGGATATTGTGAGAAATTCAATATTGTGCATCCCTAAAAACTAAAGCACATTATTATTGCTTCACCTGAGATTTAGAATTATAGTTATTTACTGGCATTAGTGAACAGGAAAAAAGTACATTTAGTGGTTGAATGTTACTCTTGATTAATTTCTAACTTCTCCAGGGGGCCCACATTTAGGTTTAAAAAGGTCAATTTATTTTGAAATTCCTCATTAATATTTGCTGACAATAACATTTTTATTATTAAACAAGTTTTTGAAAGATTTCTTTAATATTTAAGTTTTAGGACAGGTGGCATAATACAATTCTTAAGCTCTCTGTGTGCAATGTTTTAAATAAACATGGGAATATTAATCTGTTAAATATGATTTTGACTTTATAAAAGACATACCTGCTCCTTTCCTATGGAGTAGTGAGAGTGCCAAGCTACCAAAATAAAGGTATAAATAAAAAAGCTAACAAATGTGGAAATATGAAGAAACATACATGAAAAAAAAACAATAATATTGGTGCTGTGTAAAGCAAAACTAGGGATGGGAATCGAAAACCAATTCCAGTTGAGAATCGTTAACAACTCCATCAAAGAATCGATATCATTAATTTTTTTGCTTATCAATTCCCTTATCAATTCCTTCCACTGACAGGGTTCAGAAGCATCAGAACTGTGACTTAATCCTAACTGCACCTACTACACAACCTTAAGTGAGTGGACACACCTGCAATTTGCAGAGGCAGTTATACATAATGTGACATGTGTTTGACATTGTTGCCACGAAAATCAGACCACCATTTGCTCACATGGAAAATCTGCAAGAATCGATAAGGGAATCGTTAAAGAATTGGATCGATTAGCAGGATCGTTAACAGCATCGATATTGATAAAATCTTATCAATTCCCATCCCTAAGCAAAACTAATAAAATAAGACCCTTACAAGAAAAGGATAATTATTATTGCATTAAAAAGACAAATAATGATTTAAAACATTTAAAAAAAATGTGCTTATAAATAATTTAAAAATGTGGCTATATAAAGCAATATAAATCCAAATAAATCTACAAAAAAGGCTAATAAAAGCAGAAATATAAAGACAAATACAATTTTCCAAAAATGTGCTTTTACAAAGCAGATGGATTTTAAAATATGATCAGTAAATTGCTTTATATAGCCAAGTTATTTATTTTAAAATTATTTATAAGCGGTTTTTAAAAAATGTTTTCAATTATTTTGTTAATTTTTCTTTATAATGCAATATTAATTATCCGTTTCTTTGATGGATATTTTTTTTTATTAGATTAGATTTCTACAGCACAAATATTATTTTTTTTATTTTACTTATTTTTCTTCATATTTAAACTTTTTTTTAGCTTTTTTATTTATACATTTATTTGGGTAATTTAGCACTTTCACCACTTCATAATTTCCACCCTCTGCCATTGGAATAATTCAAAATGTTACTGAAATGAGTTTGCAGACTCTTTGTCTTTTTTTAGTTTTGATTTCATGCCTCATTCTTGTTGTATTTCACTGCTGCACACTCACCTTCTGTGCTGTATCACCATTTCATTTAAATAATAAAAAGGTTGAACCATCAAACAGATTCTAAAGTTTACATGTCTGTACTGTAATTACTGATAAACTCTGAAAGTCACAGATGATAAAATAACTACATTTGCTGAAGCTCTCAACATAAAAACAGCATTTGTTTCTGAAATCATATTTCAGGATATCATAACATGTATTGGCTGAAAAAAAAGGACAACAAACTTTATTTGTTAATATTTGGTGAGCCGGTTTGAATCAGAGTCGGTCCGACGCTGGAAAAGTTTGGGTGATAAAGAGCGACCTCATGTGGCCGTGTTCGGCTCTACAGGTGATGAAGGTGAACAGGTGATCAGACCTCACTGAGTTTTATAGGATCCCGCGATTAATACTAAAAATAAAATCCTCGATTTTTCCCCACAAGACTCGATATACAATTTTAATCTTTTTTTTTCCTCTCAAAGCCAAAAAACTCCAAGTGACATAAAAATGACATGAATTAAGTTCTGCCTTTATGTTGTCAAAATATATTCCTAAACCAATCAGAATTTCCCTCTTAAATTTAAAGTGTGTGTCATAAAATGTTGATTATGTAGTTCTAACGCAGGCAGGTTTGCCTACATAAACACTGAAAGCTGAGGGATTTTCACAGCTTGTTAACATGTTTCTCTCTGATCAATATTTAATCTACTTAAAAAAATAAATATAAGCCTATAAAAGTGCTTGTGCAAAACCTGACAGGGCCACCATCATGAAAACTTTGTAACTACTTACAATTTAAGTAAGTGAATGAAAAATGCAGAAAATAATTCTAATTAATCACATAACCACATTCAAGATTTCCTGCTGCTTAACAGAAGGTTTTTTCTTGAGCCATGATGGAGGGATTCATGATTGACTATATGGATTCATGTTGGGTGTTGGATGTATACAGTCATGGAAAAAATTATTAGACCACCCTTGTTTTCTTCAATTTCTTGTTAATTTTAATGCCTGGCTCAACTAAAGGTACATTTGTTTGGACAATTATAATGATAACAACAAAAATAGCTCATGAGAGTTTAATTTAAGAACTAAGAACTATTCATTTTCCATGGTTTTCTTGATAACAACCAAAATTACTTAAATTCTTACATCAATAGCTATGGCATTGTACCGCCAAAAACACTACTTTTAAGCATTCCATGTTTTCTTTTCTGTTTGCTTTAAACACATGATACACACAAGAGTTAATACTTGATTGCATAACCATTGTTTTTGATGACTGCAGCCATGCGTCTTGGCATGCTCTCCACCAGCTTCTGACATTGTTCTGCTGTCACAGCAGCCCATTCCTGTTGGACAAATTCAAACAAATTTTCTTTGTTTTTGGGCTTGTGGTTCTCCATTTTGTGTTTGATAATTTTCCACAGGTTTTCAATTGGATTAAGATCTGGTGATTGAGCAGGCCAAGGCAGGGTGCGAATGTTGTGGTTCTCCATCCAGGCTTTAACTGACCTTGCCGTGTGGCAAGGGGCATTGTCTTGTTGGAAAATCCAGTCATTCGAGGCAGGAAAGAGTTTTCCAGCTGATGGAAGAAGACTGTTTTCAAGGGTAGTCCTGTACATGACCTGGTTCATTCGGCCTTCACACAATTGCATTTGCCCTGTTCCACTCAGACCGGAACAACCCCAGATCATGACTGATCCACCCCCATGTTTTACTGTAGGGGCAAGACAGTCTGGGTTGTAAGCTTCTCCAGGCTTCCTCCTAACCAGTAAGTTGGCTGGAGTGGGCATCAATTCAAAATTGGATTCATCACTGAAGAGAACCTTAGCCCAATCATCAACAGTCCAATCCTTGTGGTCTCGAGCAAAGAGTAACCGGGCCTTCCTCTGCCTTTCAATGATGAAGGGCTTCTTGCGTGCTCTGTGTGACTTCAAACCAGCTTCAACAAGTCGGTTTTTGAACTGTCCTTGCTGAACAAGTCACATTTCTCGACAGTGCCCACTCATTTTTAAGGTCCCTGGAGGTCTGGCAGCGATTCCTGACACAGGAGCGGATGAGTGCAGTCATCTCGTGGGGTAGAAAAGCGTTTCCTGCCACGGCCAGGTAGCAATTTGGTAGTGCCATGTTCAGCTTGTTTTTTTGTTGTAATGAGCGGCTGTCTTGGAGATCTTCAGTTTTTTCGCTACCTGTCTCTCACTCATGCCAATTTCCAGCAGTGCCAAGATGGCTGCCTTTGTGGCTTCACATAATTCTTTTGTTTTAGGCATTATGTGAGAGCTGACAACTTCTGAGTTGTGCTACGGCTTGAATGTAAGCAGGAAACCACTCTAGGCCTTTGCATGTGCAGTGCTGCTTGTGACATGAAATGGCCTCTTATATACCCTGGGAATCAATTAAGCTTAAGAATGTCAAATAGGACATAAAGTATTATGTGACCAGCTGCATTTTTTGTTGTGTTCATTGTATTATACGTTTAGTGGTACCAAATATTAGAATGAACAAGAAATTGAAGAAAACAAGGGTGGTCTAATAATTTTTTCCATGACTGTATATTTGTATATATATGTATATGTGTATTTTATATGTATCTATGCATATGTGTGTATCCATAAAATGAAGAGCTTTATGCTCTGTTGTAAAGTGTCTTGAGATAACATTGTTATGAATTGGCGCTATACAAATATAGATTGATTGATTGATTGATTGATCAGGAAGATAGAAAAGAAGAGGGCAGATCGAGGACTGGTAAGAGAAAAAATAATAACAAATAAGTAAAATCAGGGGTGTCCCGATCCAATATTTATTTTATTTAACCAGAAAAATCCCATTTATATCAGGATTTCATTTACAAGGGCGACCTGGCCAAGAAGTCAGCAGCACACGCCAAATATCAATTTAAAAGAAAAACAAAAAGGTTCAGGCAGTAAATTACATCCAATAAATATATAAAAAATAACAACTTGGCAATTGAAGAGCAATAATTTGTGATATTAGATATCAGTCTGATACCAGCAAAAAACAAATATCGGATTATATCCGCCTGTATCTAAAATATCAGATATTTAAACTGCTTTACAAGCAGTCCATTGTCATTTTTATTTATTTATTCAATTCAGCTGTAGAATATGCTTATGTTTAAGTTAAACACAGTGGATATTTTACAATTTAAAAATATATGGTTTTGTTTTTTTATTGGATTTCTTGAGGTTACATTTCAGGGTCTTATAATTTTTTTTATATATTTTTTTTATTTAATTGTAGTATATTCTTATGTTTAAGGTTCAAATCTATTGAACCCATTGGTTAATAGCAAATGGGTCAGGTTTTCTCATACCTACTATTTCTGACTACTGTTCTCTGTTTGAGTAATCTCACTTGATCAAGTCTTTTCTTACAGTCCATACTACAAAATAAGTAATAAAAGTCTGTTTGATTCCTGCTAATATCGGATCAGATCAATATCGGTATCAACCAATACTCAAGGCTGCAGTATCCATGAGCTGAGATGTTCTGTCCTCTTTTATTTTTGTTTGGTTGCGTATTTTTATAACTGTTTTAAAAAAATAATAAACATATACTTAAAAAAGAGAGCCTTCATGTTTTCTGCAGCAGCTGCTAAACTTGAGATACTTCTAAAAACCCCACAGACACACTGAAATACACTTCCCAATAACAAGAGCCAAAATGGCCACCCGGGGAGTCTCAGTTACCTTGATGATGTTCACGGACGGAGCCGCGGCCTCTTTCACTGCCGCAGGTTTCCTTGAGTCTCTGCCGTCCTGACGGTGACGCTGCCGCACGATGTACTCGTAGGTGCTGAGTCTGTTCCACACTGAACACACACACACACACAAACACAAACAAACACACACAGGGTCAAAACACTTCTGCTGCCTCCACTGCTGTCTACTGATGTTTGTTTGGCAATTAAAATACTTTTACAGTGCTAGAAAGTCATTTAGCATGTAGAAACAGAGGCAGTGCATTTTTAACTAAGTGTTTGGCAGAAGATCATCATCCTCATCTTAATGAGGATGATGATGATGATGATGATCATCATCATTTGTCTTTAATCTGCTGTCAGAAATGTTCAACTTGGATTTTTCTGATGTTAATATAAATATATGGGTGTACATGCGTGCACATACATACATACATATATATATACATACATATATATATCTATATCTATATCTATATATATATATATATATATATATACACACACACACACACACACACTTATATACATATACACATGCAAACACACACGCAAATACAGTATATGTACTGTATATGTTACTGATTAGATTCATCTTGTATTCTTAGTATATGTATATGGATGTGGGTCTGTGTGTACAGTATGTATATCTATGTGCATGTATGTATCTGTATAAAGATGTTTATGTTTGTATATGTATGTATATATGCATTGGTGTGGGTAGGCTTTTGTGAATGTATATAAATGTATAATTTTTACCTTCCTCAATATATTTTAACCAGCTGTTTATACTCTCTCTTCAAAAGCCGGGATTGCATTTAAAAGTGGCTTATTAACACAGACTAAAATGAAGCATTTAAATCTGGGAAAAAAAGATTTTGAACCAAAAAATCAATTTAAAAATCGTCAGAGAAAAAATCCAGATACTTATGTTAATCGATTTTTTCTCCACCTCTAGTGGAAAGGTTGGATGAGTTCAGAGGGACACCCAATCACAGCTGCCTTAGCTTGGCGGTGGTGGGATAAGTTGTGGAGCGATCCAATCAGAGCTGCTCTATTTATGAATTGATATATTCATGTAGAGCAGGTTCACTGTTTGTTGTCAGTTCTGGTATTGTAACTGAGATGCTCTGCCAGGTAGACTAAATAAAGGTGACTGCATTTCACACAAAAGGAACATTTGTTTCTGTTCATTTAGACATTCAGACTATACTAACATTCAATAAAGGGTTATTAGATGTTTCATTGAAACTCGTTAATCTCATTGAAATTTCATCGACTAAAATTAAACTCAAATTAAAACAATTGAGATGAGTACATTATGACTGAAACTAAAAGATATTTTAGGAAAAAGACCAAAACTAAATTAAAAAGTGCTGTCAACAGTCACTGTCATATTTTATGGAAAACACTGAAGCAACATTTTATGACATTTTTTACCTCATCACTTCTCTCGTGTGTGGATGATGTAAAATTTCAAACAACAACTTTAAAGTTTGACTTATTAGGGTGTGAAGATGTTCTGTCTTCTTAACCCTTTGACTACCAGCTCAACTGTTTGGCAGGGGTTATCAATAAATCAAGGAATATTTACTGTGTGACTAAACAAAAAAAAAGTAATTGTTTGATTCCATTAACATTTCAGGGATCAGAGAAAACTACACACAAACCAAAACCAGAGATTTTCTTGTGGGATTTAAAAACGCTAACAGTTGATTACATGATGATGTAATCATTAAAAAGATGGAAATGTTTGTAATTAAAATAGCAATCAAAAATAAATTGAAATATATGATACTGAGTTTGACAAATACACAAAAATGTTTTTTTGGTGAATAACAGATTTAGTATATTTGTAACTGCATACACCATCATACTTTCACACCTCAAAGAACTCACCACCCCCCTAATGGACTGTTTTCAGTTTGCATACCGGGCGAACAGGTCTGTTGAGGATGCGGTCAACCTGGCTCTTTACAGGATACTACACCATCTTGAGACCCCCCGCACCTACGCCCGTGTACTCTTCATTGACTTTAGCTCTGCCTTTAATACAATAGATCCAGTCAACCTCTTCAATAAACTCATGGACATGGACATTGGCATTTCATTATGCCACTGGATCAGGAGCTTCCTGACAGAAAGGACACAAAGGGTGAGGATGAGTGGCCTCTCATCCCAAACTCTGACCATCAGCACCGGCGCCCCCCAGGGGTGTGTCCTATCGCCCTAGTTGTTTTCTCTCTACACAAACACTCTTACATCCTCACATAGCTCAGTATCCATCCTCAAATATGCAGATGACACAACAATAATTGGACTCATCACTGACAGCAATGAAAATCATTATCGTGAGCAGGTTACCCAAGCAGTCACTTGGTGCCACAACAACAACCTTCAGCTCAACATATCAAAAACAAAAGAACTCATTATCGATTTTGCCCGTTCACCCAGGTCAAAGACACCCATTTCTGTTAACAATGAAGACATTTCCAATACAGAATCCTTTAAATTTCTTGGGACACACATCAATAACACACTTAAATGGAAACAGCACGCAAATGAAACATACAAAAAAGCCAATAAAAGACTGTTTTTCCTCAGACAGCTCAAAAAGTTTAGAGTCAGACACAACATTCTTCTTCAGTTCTACACTGCCATAATTGAAAGTATTCTGACCTCATCAATAATTGTCTGGTATGGGAACTTGGACAGTCACTCACGCACAAAAACGGCAGATTATTCATAAATCATCCAAAATTACTGGCCACTCACTCCCATCCATGGACACACTGTATCAAAGACGCATCACACAGCGAGCAATAAAAATCACCTCAGACCCAACACACCCTGCCCATCATTTGTTTACACTCATGCCCTCTGGGAGGCGCTACAGGTCCTTGCATGTAAAGTCAGACAGGTTTAACACTAGAAGGACTAAGGAGGGATCATTTGATCCCTATACCTTTGGTGACTACAGAGGGATCATTTGATCCCCCTGCCATGGAATGTGGTCTGTCCAGTATGCTAATAATGTGGCAGCTTCCTGCTGGGAGTTGAATGCAGATTGTTAGGGGAGCAGCTCTTGGGTGAGGTTGGGAGAAAGACGTGTGAATCACAGTTTAACATGAATTTGAGGTAACCAAGGGTAATTTTCCAAAAAGGAAGAACTAGGTTTTCCTGCAACTGTAACTGACTTCAGTGCTTCTGACTGTGATCTTCCCCTTGAAAGCTTAAATGTTTTTTTTTCTTTTTTTTTAATATATATATATATATATATATGTATATATATATATATATATATATATATATATATATATATATATATAGATAGATAGATAGATATATATATATATAAAGATATAGATAGATAGATAGATAGATAGATAGATTGATATAGATATATATATATAAAGATATATATATATATATATATATATATATATATATATATATATATAATTAAAAAAAAAAAAAAATAGAATGTTGTCTGAATATTTGGAATGAAACTCTGAATATATGGAATGAAAGTCTGAATATATATATATAATGAAGTCTGAATATATGGAACGAAAGTCTGAATATATGGAACGAAAGTCCGAATATATGGAATGAAAGTCCGAATATATTGAATGAAAGCCTGAATATATGGAATGAAAGTCTGAATATATGGAATGAAAGTCTGAGGATATGGAACGAAAGTCCGAATATATGGAATGAAAGTCTGAATATATATAATGAAGTCTGAATATATGGAACGAAAGTCCGAATATATGGAATGAAAGTCTGAATATATGGAATGAAAGTCCGAATATATTGAATGAAAGCCTGAATATATGGAATGAAAGTCCGAATATATGGAATGAAAGTCTGAATATATGCAATGAAAGTCCGAAAATATTGAAAAAAAAGCCTGAATATATGGAATGAAAGTCTGAATATATGGAATGAAAGTCTGAGGATATGGAACGAAAGTCCGAATATATGGAATGAAAGTCTGAATATATGGAATGAAAGTCCGAATATATTGAATGAAAGCCTGAATATATGGAATGAAAGTCTGAAGATATGGAACGAAGTCTGAAGATATGGAACGAAAGTCCGAATATATGGAATGAAAGTCTGAAGATATGGAATGAAAGTCCGAATATATGGAATGAAAGTCTGAATATATATAATGAAGTCTGAATATATGGAATGAAAGTCTGAAGATATGGAACGAAAGTCCGAATATATGGAATGAAAGTCTGAATATATGGAATGAAAGTCCCAATATATTGAATGAAAGCCTGAATATATGGAATGAAAGTCCGAATATATGGAATGAAAGTCTGAAGATATGGAAAGACAGTCCGAATATATGGAATGAAAGTCTGAAAATATGGAACGAAGTCTGAAGATATGGAACGAAAGTCCGAATATATGGAATGAAAGTCTGAACATATGGAATGAAAGTCCGAATATATTGAATGAAAGCCTGAATATATGGAATGAAAGTCCGAATATCTGGAATGAAAGTCTAATATATGGAATGAAAGTCTGAATATATGTAATGAAGTCTGTATATATGGAATGAAAGTCTGAATATATGGAATGAAAGTCTGAATATATATGGAATGAAAGTCCGAATATCTGGAATGAAAGTCTAATATATGGAATGAAAGTCTGAATATATGTAATGAAGTCTGTATATATGGAATGAAAGTCTGAATATATATGGAATGAAAGTCTGAATATATATGGAATGAAAGTCTGAAGATATGGAACGAAAGTCCGAATATATGGAATGAAAGTCTGAATATATTGAATGAAAGCCTGAATATATGGAATGAAAGTCCGAATATATGGAATGAAAGTCTGAATATATATAATGAAGTCTGAATATATGGAATGAAAGTCCGAATATATGGAATGAAAGTCTGAATATATATAATGAAGTCTGAATATATGGAATGAAAGTCTGAATATATTGAATGAAGTCTGAATATATGGAATGAAAGTCTGAATATATGGAACGAAAGTCCGAATATATGGAATGAAAGTCTGAATATATGGAATGAAAGTCCGAATATATGGAATGAAAGCCTGAATATATGGAATGAAAGTCTGAATATATGGAATGAAAGTCTGAATATATGGAATGAAAGCCTGAATATATGGAATGAATCCGAATATATGGAATGAAAGTCCGAATATATATAATGAAGTCTGAATATATGGAATGAAAGTCTGAATATATTGAATGAAGTCTGAATATATGGAATGAAAGTCTGAATATATGGAACGAAAGTCCGAATATATGGAATGAAAGTCTGAATATATGGAATGAAAGTCTGAATATATGGAACGAAAGTCCGAATATATGGAATGAAAGTCTGAATATATGGAATGAAAGTCCGAATATATGGAATGAAAGCCTGAATATATGGAATGAATCCGAATATATGGAATGAAAGTCCGAATATATAAAATGAAGTCTGAATATAGAAAGTGAAACCTAAGAAGTAATTTTCCACACACATGACAGAACAGTGTCAGAATGAGTGAGGCAGCGCGAAATGTAGTGACTGCAATATTAAGGAATTCAGAGGTTATTAACATCCTGGTCAATGCAGCGGGTGCAGTGAACCCACAGTCGAAGTGTG